>JAGFPH010000074.1:352351-369853 GCA_018207615.1 Philaenus spumarius
AAACGTATTTATTGTGAGATTTTGTGTTCAGGGTTTATTTTATCTAAGGTACTTTCTCACAAGTCAAGCTCATTAGTTATTTATTTATCCAAAACAGTTGTTTGAAAACCTAATTTTAAGAATTTCCTCAACTCACTTCAGGAGTTCAGAGGTGGAGTGGTCGAATTATTATTTTTTTATTTGTGTTTGTTTTTATTTTGTTACTTAACCTACAAAAGTTGGTTGTGAATAATAATGATTTGATTAAACATTTTCTAAGTTGGTTGCTATGGTAATTAATGTAAATTCATTCGACAAACGTGTGTTGGTTCACAACAGTGTTGCTAATCTTTCGATTCAAATCAGATGTTTCGTCTGTTATATTGCTGGGATTGAACCGCGTATTCTGACCATTTTGAACCATTAAAATCAATATTTTCCTAAACCCTTCTTTTTGCACTTCTAAATAGTGGTACGAAGGTACCATTAAAATTTTAATGCTCTAGTTAGCGTAGTTGTGGATATACGTTGGTTAAGAATCAGCCAGTCAGGTTGAATTCTCTCTACATATAGATGTTAGACTAGTTAGATTAACTCTAGGTGGTTGTTATCGCCTTACTATTGTAATGCAGATTCAAGCCACTTTATTTAAAGCGTCGTAGGTCTAGTTTTGTAAAAATTTGGTGCATTTAAACACTATTAGTTTAGTTATAGTTTGATTATCACTGAAGATGGAAACACTTTCGTTGAAACGCGTTTGGGTTAGTAAACGTTTTAGTTGTGAGATTTTTTGTTCAAGTTTTATTCTATTAAAATACTATTATCATTCTCACTATATCCACGTTAAATTATCAACTAATATAAAATGACCATACGTTCGTACATGAGTAACAAAATACTAAAGTGCACGCGCTCGGTTATGTGAAATAACTGTCATTTTATGTGTTTCGTTATTAAATAGCGGTAAACAATAATAAACCCACTTCAGACCTATAACAGCTGATTTCACACATCATCTATAATGCTTAAAAAAACCTAGCATAATAGAATATACTTTGGGGTTATTTTTACATGTTTACAACTGCAATCAAAACAAACTTCTCAAATATTGATGTTGGTTGTTTTAGTATCCGAGTTACAAAACAAATTAATGTATTCTATAATATGTTATATGATCGGTTTTGAGGTTTGAAATGGTTCAAATGTATGTATTTTACAATCCATTTGGTTTACTTCATTACTGACTGTCTGAAAACAACTTAAACCTACAAACATAAAACTAATTTTAAACTTTCACTATTGGTCTGAACGATTGCTATTTTATTAGAATCATAAAAGTATGAGCTTCTTTTAATTTACAAATATATATGCCAACTGTCGATTTAGGGGGCCGAAAAGTACCCACATAAAAATCATAGATTTCTTTTGCACAAACTTATAGTTCTTCTAAAATCGATCAAAACGTAAAATACCACAAAAGTACACAGTTCAAATCCACTTGGACGATTTTACCGCAGCTTCTGATCTGAGACCAACGGCTGGTATACAAACTCGCAGATTGTGTTTTACAACTGCGAGCGCAAGGAAGTAACGTGAAAATTGGGATTGGATGCTGAGGTGCACTAATATATTTGGTTTATGCTGGCAGCTATTCAGCCCCTTTTTAAGTAGACAAATTAAAAAAAAAATTAACTGGGTGTGCTTAAGACCACACGTTGGAAGTGATAACTTCTATGACTACGGGGATTTTTAACTCGGTAAATGTGTACAATTATAAGGATTATAAAACTGTAGGCCTATTTGTTCAAATTGTTTATTTATATCCGTTATTATATATTTAAAGAAAGGTAAAAATATTATCTTTTAGTTACCTTTTATTTCATATTGATAGATCAAATGATTTAGAAGTTCTTAATATTACAGTAAAGAAATTAATAATCAAATATGTTATACAAAGATGTACGAATGTTTGCGAAGTTAAACAGTAGGTATCCTTCTTTAAATTTGTATAAACGAATGTATTGATGATCAAAGGTTAGTTTTATATACAGTTTATAACCCCAAAGCAAATCTTATAACGTGTAGAAGTCCATATAACTTATAGTTATAGAAGCCTACATTAGTTGTATAACTAATATATAAGAAAATTAACATCACAAGAAATTTTAATGGTTAAAGTTGTAAACATAACCCCAAAATATAATCTACGCTGGGTTTTGTTTAAGAATTACAGATGATGGGCGAAATCAGCTGTTATATTATATTAACTAATTCTTATGTGTTAATTTGATTGCTATGCTAATAAATGTAAATAATGTATTAATAATATTCCCTCTCCACGATCTTTTTTTTTTTTAAACGGGACCTACAGTTTTACGTGGAATCCGAACCACAGCCAACGATGTCTGTTAAGAAACCATTTAGAAAATTATTCGGGGTCAATGGGAATTGAACCCGGAACCTTTCCATTGATGGTTGCCATGACGATTGATAAACCAATGACGCTTTAACAACCACGGCCACCGTGGCTCTCCACGATCTGACTTGTGTCTAAACAAAAGCGTGACGCGAGATCTCGCGAGAAATCTGGCGTGATGCGAGATCTCGCGGGAAATCTGGCGTGATGCAAGATCTCGCGAGAAATCTGGCGTGACGCGAGATCTCGCGGGAAATCTGGCGTGATGCAAGATCTCGCGAGAAATCTGGCGTGACGCGAGATTTCGAAAACATAGCCAAGTCGAAAGTGCCCAACGGGCCAATAGAAGTTATCACTTCAAAAAAATTGGTTGTAACCGTAAAACATATTAACTTAGTTTTAGAAATTCGCTAAACTCACGTCAGTGGTTCAGCTGCGTGGTCGAATTATTTTTGTATTACTGTATTTATGTGTTCTACCACATCGTTACATTGGTTTGAATTTATTTGGAACCCGAGATGACTTAGTTTCTAACTTACAGTGGTACCTCTAAAAAAAAGGATAGTAAATAATTTATTACGTAAATATATTATATACATATTTAGTATGAAAATCCAAAATGTTCTATCAATGGTTTAACCATCGCTTTTAGCGATATGTGTAGGCGACTGCTTCTAGTCGATGCCTCAGTGAATCGAGTAGGTGGACAAAAGTAAATTCAAAGAATCGATCATCGCATATATTATTTCTCAAGGCCATTTTTTTGTCGGTACGCCATAACTTCCTTAATACATCATTAAGTTTCATGATTGTGGCATCATTTTAAAGCTTTCCTTAACCGCTACACTGGAAAAATAGACAAACAACTTAAAATTCATATTTTAATAACAAAAATTGATTAAATAAACTTTTATATTATACTTTGTATGTTCCTAATGAAAGGCGCCATCTATTAACCATCTGTTTGACTAGTATGACAGCTGTTAGTTAGATTGTTTACACTGTAAGATTGTATAGGGAAACTGTTATTTATAAACCAATGTAAATAAACAGGATTAAATCAACGTGTTAAATCAGGTAAATGTAGGCCTACTCCGAACTTGCGAAATATTCGCATGGGTCAGCTAGTAATATTATGAAAATAACAACCCTTCAAAGGCCACAATTCCAGGTAATAATTATGGTAAACTTTTCAGAGCGATAAGTTATAATCGGTTGAAGTAAAGTGATAAGGTAAATAATTTAGTTGCAATTTTGCAGTGTTTTTAAAAATATCTAACGAGATTTTAAGTAAAGAATATTACTAGTGAATTGATATATTTTGATTCAAACGAGAGACAATATGTGTTGCAATAAGTTTAAAAAAAAAAAACATCGTACAATTTTCCATTTTTAATTTTCCAACGTATAATTTTGTTTTGTTTTTTATCCACTTGTATCCAACTTAATATTTTAATATTGTATAGCAACTATCCTCAGCTATACACTGATACAGTAACACATCGATCACCAATCCTTTTTAAAAACTTTTTTCAGATTGTGTGATTTTTGTTTTTAATGTAGTTACTATTTGAAGAGTGACCGAAATATATACAGTAAAGAACCGCTAATCTTGATGGGATTTAAACTAAATAAATATGAATTAATTTTGATGAATGATCGGTACGAAAATAATTCTATGAGAGTGTTTAAAAACAGTTAAGTACGATTTTTCAATAAATTTTGAATTGTATTAACGAAGCTGTTTTGTTAGTCCTACAACTTATGACTACCAATACAGTGGAATTCCAACTAGAATTAAGCTATATGACAGGTTGTATTTATAAAAAATATAGGTTTTCATAGATTCACCTATCTAAAACTTGTATTACTTGTATACGTAAATTTAGGGTAAATTCCGTTTAAACCGGATTTTCGGTAATCTGGACAGAGTTCAAGCCCATCTCCATTGTACGGAGTACATACTCCATTGTATTCAATAGCGTTACTCTATTGAGAACGAAATTCTCGTCTAATGGTTTTTATTATGCAAACATTTATTGTTATGGTGTTAGAGGCATTTGTAAAAAATGTCAAGTTTTTTGTCAACATTCTCCTAGAATTAGGCTGCAGCTAATATGAAACCAGAAACCTTTAACTTAATCTATATTCGTCGCATGCCTGTTAGTGTGTAGAAAATGCTTTTACATAGTATAAAGGTTATTGAAATATGCTTTTCCAATCTAGCCAGAATCTCAAGACGCCCCAAATTAAGATCCTCGAGCACCATACGAGGAAACAGTAACCTACTTCCACTAATATAGATTTGTTGAATATATTTTTATAATACTTTTTTGCAACTAACCTTCAAAACAGTCCCTTATTGCTCAGAACATGTCTGACCGCGGTTTCGACACCACAGTGTCATTGTCAAAGAAAACTCTCGCGTCACGGTATACACATGTTTATGTTCATGTTCAAGTCGGCCCGACAGTGGACATATTTTTTATAACCTTAACCAAAAACGTAAAAAAATTATTACAACGACCCATAAAAATAGAGAATTAAAAAATGGGGTTTTTACGTGTTTTTAAAAGTTTGATTTTGAATGTGTAATGTGTGTACCGTGACAAGAGTTTTCTTTGCCAATGACACTGTGATGTCGAAACTACGGTCGGACGTGTTTTGAGCAATGAGGAACTGTTTTGAAGGTTAGTTACAAACCAGTATTATGATTATTTAACAGTCCAGGAAGTAGGCGTATTCAACATGAACAATATATTTTTGATAACGTCCGATCCTGGAACCAACTCATTAAGAGAAGTTCCTAGAAAGAGAAGTTAGAAATTTATTGTGGAAGACCTGAATTTAATTGTCCCGCCTTCAATAAAACAACACTTCAGCTTCATCCGAGTGACGATAAAGTTGATTCAGTACCTGAATTGTTTGACTGTAAGATTGATGATGAGTTAAGTTATGATAGTTATTAGTCTTGAGTATTATTTAGTCATTTAATTTATGTTTTTGAAGTGAAAACTTCTATAGCGACGTTGGGTATTTTTTTTTGTAGGGAGGTAAATCGCCGTTTCGCGTCACGTCACGTAACGCAACATCTTCGCTTAGACCGGTGTGTTGATTATGTATAACCACTTATACATATACATATATATATACTTGTGTATAGTATATATGAATAACAAGGACCGATGACAATGCAATATTAATTTTTTGGGTGTAGTAAGTGAGCACTGATCATGGTCCCCAGAAGACGACGTGATTTTTACCCCCTTCAAAACGTCGGATTGATTTGAAACTTTGCACACTTATCAAGGACCGATGACAATGCCATATTAATTTTGTTGGGTGTAGTAAGTGAGCACTGATCATGGTCCCCAGAACACGTTTTCGGGTGTCATTAAAAACTTTGTAACAGGGTGATTCACGACGATATACAAAAAATTCGGGAGCTCATTAATTTTGTTGCGTGTAGTAAGTGATCACTGATCATGGTCCCCAGACTAAAAAATAAGAAAATAAATAATAGCTTAAAAATAAAAAAAAAAGCTTTAAAAGCAAACCGAACTAAAAATTTGAAAATAATTTTAATAATTTTATTTATTTATTAACCAGGAAATAAAATCCAGTAGTTAATCAATATTAATTTTACACGCTGTAAAATTCGCATAGAAGTTTTCACTTCTATTGTGTTGTCATACGCACACCCAATTTGTTTTATATTTTATAATCTAAATTATAAGTACTATTAGTAAGTTTGTATAAGCAACTCTGCATTTAATTGTGTAAATAATTTTCTTATTAAAAAAACATTGATTTATTTTATAATACACTTTTTATTCCGTATTCAAGTTTTTTTAATACACATATTCCCTAAGCTTCTAAATTAAAAAAACAATTCAATAAAAAGACTAAATATTATTCATGATTATTGAATGCCTTACTGGACTGTTTATTTTACTATATTTAACTATTTATAGCACTATTTATATAAATATTTAGCACTACAGCACTATTTAACTATTTATATAAGTACAAAAAATAGCTAAATATAGTAAATATTATTCATCGAAAACAGAACAATCAAATCTTAGAATAAAATATTTATGTCCACTTAGATCGTACTAGTCGATTCAGTGTGGTGCATCGGTGATAAGTCTATTCATAGATCAAAACATTTTTATCGCTATAGTATACGTATTTAGAATAGAAATGGCCTAAATGCTTTGGACGTTTTTTAAAATATTTTGGGGTGTAACTATAGCCACTATTCGTCTAGGATGTAATGCAAAAAACTATATATATACAAATGTGTACTTACAAATAACGCCTTAGCAAATGAAATATTTTCGTAATACTTCAGATAAAATGAGAACGTCTCAGACCACAGATCGGATATTGGTTACTACACAACTGTCTCGATATATTTATAGCTCTGCATTTATGCAACATTTATCAAGAGTAACGGTCTACTAGGCATGGAAAATATACTGAATCGATTACTCTCTCGATTGTGCAGTGTATCGATTGGTACTTCATGAAAACTGGGTTAAGGGTATTTCGAAAACTGTTATTTGCAATATTACTTCCAAGCGCTTCGAAGTGTAATTAAGGTCTGGAACTCAAAACAGGAAGTAAAAAGTGTTAGGAATACATATTCAACTCTTTTGGTCTGGCAAACTTGATTAATTTCTAAAATAGCTTATACACTTCTATCTAACCAATGACTACATATCAATAAGATGAAAATTCCAATGTAAAAAAATTCAGACCAGGGAAGCAGGTATAAAAGTGTGTTTGCTCCATCGACCGTTAGGATTCGACGATCACGGTCACATGACAGTCGGACCTCTCTGTCTCTCCTCCTCTTTCCATCCTTGTACCACACTCGGCCGGCAAAACGCGTCATGAGAGCTACTGGCGACTGATGGCGCAAACTCACTTTTATACCTGCTTCCCTGGTCTGAACCCTACTCATTTAAACTGTTCATCTTATTGATATGTAGTCATTGATCAAACTGAGAGTGTTGCTGAAGGAAGAATCGCACGCTCAATAATAACCGCTGATCAACTTACAACTCCAAGCTAAGAAACGCCTACTGGGCTTTACTTTATACAAATTTAAATTATTGTAAGTAATATTTGAAAATAAAATCTATAAAATGTTATATTCTACTCGTAATTACAAAAAAAAAAAGAGAGTAAACAAACAAGCCAAAATCGACAATGCTTTCTCCAAAATGAGCGACCGTAGGCCTACGATGCTGCTAAAAATGGCTGATTTTAGACTATATTTAATGGGCCTGGGGTAAATGTAATTCTTGAGGCCCCTCGACTCGAAGCTAAATTTTGGGTGGGACGGGGAAGAAAGGGTAACTTTTTCACACAATACTTAATATTAAAAATGTTTAAATAATATTATACACTTAGACAGTAGTGATACACAATAATATTAGAATTAATGAAAATAATTGCCCATATTGAAACTTAGGATGTTGAAGACCAACTACCTAAACTCTTTCTTTAAACATCAAAATTCAAACTCACTGTCGTCTGCCTGAAGTCGTCTGGTCGATTGCGACTGCACTGATGAGCAGACGAAACGCTGCAGTACTGCCAACTTCGCACCTTTAATACCACACAAAGACAAATCTGTCCTGGTAATAAAATTTAAAAATCCCACTTTATAATTTCACTTAATTATTTTTCCTTTCGGAGGAAAATTTTTATTTTGAACTTTGTTACGTATATCAAGTTTTGTGGGTTTCATGCAAATATTTAAAAACTGATGCATTATTGAAAAAAAGTTAACTGACTGTTAAATCAATATATTCATTGTTTTAAATTATTGAATTATTTTTAAATCCAGGGGCCCCCTGACGTTGAGGACACGGGGCAATGTGCCCCTTTTGCCCCCCTCTCGGCGGCCTTGTCTTTTTAAGTATATTGTAATTTTCGGTCTCATAATTCTAGTAAATAAAAATACATTACAGATTTTATTTTAAAATTCCAAATTAAATAAATGAAAGTTTGATCAATTGAAGCACAGTTGCTGGTGGTCAGTGACAGGTACCTGCCAGTCCTTATATTCTGCGGGCCTGCGAGTTATGGTGCGTGCGAAGAGTCAGACGACCCTTTGTACAACGTACATCTATCTGCATTCAAAGTTCGATAATACTATTTTCGATAGCTTAGCTGGTGGGCTAGCTGTTCAATAAGGTACAATTTGAACTGAACATCGCCTTTTCCTTTTCCATCGCCATCAATTCTGAGAGCACAATTTGAAAAATGTATTATGAAATTTCTAGTTCTGATGAAATTATTTTATTACAACACAACATTTTTAAGCATATTCGCCAAGCTTTAGGTTGCTTGTATTCACTAACAAAACAGTAAATAATTTGTTATTTTTATAATTTCTAAATTTATCAATACATTTTAATAAATTTCTCTACTCACTATTCTCAAGTGCTTCTACAGAAACAAACAAATTGATAATCCATATAAAAAATAGTGCGTTTTTAAAAAGGCTGTAAAAGATCTATAACCTTTGCTAAATTTTGATATTAGAAAATTTTATCGATTTACATGAATACTAAATTATAATTTGTTTGTACAAGATTGTTGCAATATTTGTATATATTTCTTTATGTCTATTATACTTAACATCAGGTATGGAGTTTCTAATCCTACTGCAAGTATCGAATGAACTAAAACACTTTTACCTTTAACTTTGAATACTGGATATTTTACGGACTAATTTTCATGCTTTTATATCCTAATACTAGTGGCTTGTAGTGGCAAATGCTCCTATTTATATTGAAACAAAATTTCAACAAACTTAAAATATTTGTTTGTTTACAAATGATACTCATTATTTTTTATTGAAATATATTTCTTATTGAGATTTGTGTACTCAGCTGTTTTTCATTGCAATGTATTTCTTTAAAATATTTGTTTGCTTACAAATTATACTCAGCTGTGTTTCATTGAAATGTATTTCTTATGGAGATTTTTGGTAACTTTAAGTTCCTCAAAAACAATATAAATGTTGTAAATTGAGAAAACCCTATATTTTTCCACGCTCCTTAGTGTCAATACCTTAAATTTGAGCCATTTCCCATCTTTGTACTACCTTCCAAGCTCCCACAATCTTTCTCTCAAAATTCGGCTTACGAAATTATATACCAGGTGTCTTAAAAGTCCCACTCCCCCCCTTTAACTTTTGTGTTTGTTAAAACAAACAAATCTAATTTGGGAAACGATACTAACTTAGCCCAAAGTATCTTTTGAAACAATCGGAAATTTTGAGTGTCCCCTAAAAATGGGGGATTTTGGGGGCAACTCAAAATTTTTAAATGGGAAGTATGGTCATGTGATACCTCATTTTAAAGGTCTATTTAAAACTAGGAAAATGACATAGAAAAAATAAAAATCGGACCACCCAAAACAAAATGGCGGCCCTAAACTTGTTGAAATAAATCGTCATAAAGTTGCTAATATCTCGAAAAAGTAGAGTTTTTAGAAAAACATTCTAGAGAAAAAAATATTTACTTCAAAGTGCTTGACCTGAAAAATTGCTTTCAAATCAAATTCGTAAATTTTTATTTTTTACACAATTTTCTAAGATGTAGGAGTCGACTTAAAATTTACGAAATCGATTTGGAAGTCGACACTGAAAATTTCCGATTGCTTCAAAAGATACTTTGGGCTAAGTGTATCGTTCCCCAAAGGATATTTGTTTGTTTTAACAAACACAAAAGTTAAAGGGGGGGAGTGGGACTTTCAAGACACCTGGTATATAGATATAGGTTCCTATTTGCTTCATCATATGGTTATAATTTTCTCTTTTTCCCACTCTCTGCCCTATCAGCAAGACATCTAAACCTTCTGGGTCAGCGGACTATACAAGGATATTTCCTATAAGGATATTACCATCCATATCCAAATGTTTAGAGCGAATAGTCCATCAGCAGTTGACGAAATACTTGTCGAAAATAACCTAATCGGTCCATTTCAGTCAGGCTTTCAGACGGGCAATAGTACTGTGACAGCACTTACAAGTGTCTGACTATATAGGCTACGGTTAGCGATGGACCGTCGAGAGGCTGCAATATTAACTCTATTTGACTTCTCTAAAGCATTTGGCAGTGTTAACCATTCCTTTTTGTTTTAAAAATTGAAGAAAATCGGGCTGTCTCCTCAAAGTATAACTTGGGTCAAATCGTATTTGTCTGGAAGGAAGCAGCGTGTTTGTGATGGTGAATAAATGTCTGCCTGGGAAGTTGTGACTGGACGAGATCCACAGGATCCGTTTTATTACCTTTATTATTTAGAATATATGTTGGCGACATTAGTACTGTACTAAGATACTGTATGCTTCAATTGTGTGCTGATAATCTGCAAATATATCTACATTCTAAACTCAATGTCATCCGGCTATGCAGTTGAGCGTGTGACGTATTACTTTTAAAGTATTTGCCTATGGTTTGACTTAACAAATCAAAGCAACCCATTATTATAGGCTACTCACGACTGATAAATTCAATAGATTTGAAAAATCTCCCCCAACTTAAAATTAAAGGTGAATTATTAGAATATCGCAGCAGCGTTAGAAATCTTGGTCTGACAATCAATGACAGATTAAACTGGATTGAATATGTAACCGAGTCATGCAATAAGGTATTTGCCGGGATTCACTCTTTAAAAAATTAAAGATTTCTTGCAATTTCATATTATAGTTATCTTAGTAAAATAGTACTTTACCTACTGTGACACTTTAGCCAGTGACATGACTATGGCATTCGCTAATAAAGTATAAAGCGCTCCAACTTATTGTAATCGACTTATTTAAATTTAAAACGTGATGATCATGTTGGTCCCTATTATAAACAATTATATATTTTAAAACTTGATGAATTTATATAATTTCATATTTTAACTATATTGCAAGATGTCCTTCAAACTAGCGTGTTGACTTACTTCAATAAGTTTGTTTTTGCATCGGATTTAAGTACAAAAAGTACAAGAAAGGGGTTGACCCATTTCCAAGCACATAACTGTGAAGTTTATAATAAATCTTTTACCATAACGGCATGTCGCTTTTGGAATTCTCTACCAAATTCCCTTAAAACTATTGATAGCCGTGTTCAATTTGCAAAATTATTGAAACTTCATTTCATGAATGGGTTGGACGTGAACTGATACCTTTGCTGGGAATCTGTTTAATTCGCTTATTTATATTTGTGTTGTATACGTGCGCGTGAATATTGTTATAAGTAGTGTATTCTTTTACTTCGATAAATATGTTTAAAATTAGGATATTTTATTTTGTAAGGTTTATGAAACTGTATTAGCCCTGATTTTTCTTTTTTAATTCTTGTGTTTTAAAGTGCATTTTTCTTTGTCTTTTAATTTAGGCTTAAGTTAAGTATGTCAATATGGATACAAATTATAATTGTGTATGGCTTAAGTGTAAGAGTGGTCCTGATGGTCCTAACTTCACCCGAAATAAAGACTATTCTATTCTACTCTTCGAAACACTAGGAGCTGATAAAATAAAATAAATAAGAAAATAGTCGTAGGACTGCCGACAGAAGTGGAATCTGTCATTAATATAAATCGTTGGTTATATTGGTTTAACCGAAATTTAATGATTATTTTTCTATTGTACGATTTAAAATTTTAATCTAAAAATGTTTGTTGGTGCAAAAGGATATTCTTAACATTAAATACAATTATCACCAAAATCTTTAAAATCAAATTTCACAGAAAAGTTTATTTTTGGTCTCTCTTTATATAAAATACTAGGAGAGACCCCTGCGTGCTCCGCACCCCCAATGAAATCTTCTAAAAACGTATGTTATGTTTTATTTATAACAAAACCCCAACCTAAAAGCTAGAAATACAAAAATAATTGCTTCAAACTTTTAAATCAGCTTTTAATGGAAATATTGGAGCAAACAGCTATATTATCTGTTATTTTATTCAAATGGTTGCTATGGTAATAAATGTAAATACATGTGTTGGTTTATCAATCTAGGCCTAACCTAAGATTTGTTCCGAATAAATTTACAAATATTGAAATAAAAAAAGGTTTTTATCGAAATTAATTATAACCTAAGTTACTCAGGGATAGTGTAGCATTTTATTAGTAAAACTATGTTTTCAATCGGTTCAGTAGTGCCGGAGATTACCCCCTACATACGAACAAACAAAGAAACAAAAAAAAACAAACTTTACCTCTTTATAATATTAGTATAGAAATATAAAATATTAAAATTTGGTTCCTTTTTAGAGTAATGTAACCGACTAAAGTTCAAGAAAAATGTCTACATCTGAATGAAATATGGTGCAACCACGTAACTCCAGGATTACGTTCGTGACAGCCGTGCTGTTGTTTTATTCATTTTTGAAAACAGAAAAGACGACACAGATTTGTGTTGTTCCCGGCAAAGACTGAGAGATTTGGAACTTAACTCCATCGCTCATTGGTACGTGATAGTTTATATTGTCTTGGAATAAGGGAAACTGTAACTGGGTTAAACAGGTTCCACTTAAAGTAAAATAATGATATGACAAACATCGTGGACGTTAAATAAATGTGTATCAAGTAGTTCCTTCTTAATAAATTAAAACGAAAGAAGATTATATGATACTATTTGCTCCGCCTTTTTGTATACTCTGATAAATGACGGAAATGTATACTTATTGTATACCGGTACTTATTGTATACTTATTTGTGTAACGGAAATGACGATTGAGTTATGACCAATACATGGCTAATATAAGACCAACCCCAATTCAAATTGCGTTGTATTTTTACCACTATTATTTAAATAATCAATAATCAACATTTTAAACAAATTTTGATATTACCAACTAAAGGAAACAAAATAACATGTAATACCAAATGGTGAACTTATAATGTAGTAAGACTTTTGTTTGCTTTTACCTAATCTAAAAAAAAAAAAAAAACAGTTAGTTGTAAAGAATAACCTGATTCTAAATTTGCCAAATCGGTTGCAAATAAACGTGTTTTGGTTCATTGTAGGCCTAACCTAAAATTATCTAAGTTGTTTAACCAAATCAGATGTTTTATTTATAATATGTAGCAACATATGTTTGAATTTAATTATAGTAAAGCAGTAAGCACTGTTCATTGATTTTTGTTTTTGTTTGCTTTTAGTTTGTTTGCCTAACCTAAAAAGCTGTTGGTTGTGAATAATAATAAACTGATTCTAAATTTTCTAAAGTTGGTTGCTACGGTAATGAATGTAAACAAACATGAGTTGCTAAGGTTTTGATTTAAACAGCTATTTTATCAGAATTTGCACTATTTTTGGAGATTCGAATGTTGCTAAATCCCGCCTTATTGTGCCTCTATGGCTACGTACGGATATAAATTTAAATGTTCGTATTTGTGTCTTGAGTAGTTTTTGATTCTATCGTAAGTTAGTCACTCATTCAGTCTGATGACAAAGCCTCTTATATAGATGGATTATATCTGATTTAATCTTATTGTTCTCTAAAATTAATGTTTAATATTATGTATTTTTCAGTCAGTCCTTCACTAAACCATGTTGAATGTACACAACACGTATTTGTTACTACTTGAACTTTGAACCTACTACTTTCTTGAAGTTACTACTTTAACCTGTTCGGTTGAAAATCACCAAACATATTAGAAAAAGTTAAATATAAGCATTACCTTCAGTAGCGCTCACAGAACTAAAACAATGGATATGACAAAGAATACCAAATCTTGCAAACAGGCTCAATGTGTCTCAAAAAATACCATCTGACATTTAAATACTTATACGAAATAAAAATTAAACAGCATATAAACTTACAACCTATATGTTTATTATAGTACCAGGAGACCGAGCTAATAAGCAGGGCCTAGTTCACTCACGTCAATAACTATTATTGCAAATTTCCGTGAACATCGTTTAGGTTAGGCCTATAACATTAAACAACTAAATAAAGGGTATGTTTATTTAGCAGAAGTATTCGTTGCCATGGTAACTATAAATAGATACAACATTAGGCTTACCTCTAATAAAATACAGTTTAAAAGAAAACAGATGATTATTGTAATGGCATTGAAAACATTTGCATCAGCTGTGCTTCGTTTAAAAGAAAACAGATGATTATTGTAATGACATTGAAAATATTTGCATCAGCTGTGCTTTGTATTGTTTAAAATGGACAAATTTCACTTTTTAATTTAATAAAAAGACGTAGAAAACGAATTTTCCCAGACTGGTGACCATTTCCAATCGATTTCTCGTATCCAAAAGCCCCATATAAAATCAAAAATCCTTAGACGGAGATTCCAGATCCATTTAGCAGACAGACAATTATCTCTCGCTTTAGAAGATAAGATTATAATTCAGTTCAAACATCTGTTGCTACACATTATAAATAAAACAGCTGATTTAGTTCACAAATGGAATATAATTTTAGGTTAAGCCTACAATTATTAACTAAAATACGTTTCTTGAAAGTAGTTTTTCTTCACAAATAATAAAAAAAAAATATATTATTTAAAAACATCCAAAAGTCCTACTGAGGCTATTATAAGTCAACCATCTGGTATTACATATTATAATGTTTCCTTTAGTCGGTAATATTAAAATTTGTTCGAAATTATAATTATTGATTATTTAAATATTAATGGTGAAATTACAATGATCGTGTTTATTACAATCTCTGTCTTACATTAGCTATGTATAGATTACCACTCAATTGTCATTTAAGTCAACATTTCAGGGTATGCTGAATAATCTGTTTTCATTGGCTTCACTAACGGTCACTACCAGGGTTGGTGAGCGAAGCGAACAGGAATGGAGCCCCTAGTATATATGATTGACTAAAAGAATCAACGTAGAGCAAAAACTACTTAAGTGTCTGTTGTAGTGGCGGCCATCTTGGATTTTCATCCCGTAAGAGCAATGTTAAATTTAAAATCATTTATTTCGTTTATCACAAAATGGTTCGCAAGGTCTCATTTTAACCACAATCACAATACGCATCCGTTTTGCGTTTCACATTTGTTTAAATCCCCTTCATTTGTCACGTAATTGACATTTTTTAAGTACCAAGTTTTAACTTTCTTCCTTACGCAATAAACAATTTATAATTTAAAGTGAATCGCAAGCTGGATTCGCAATTTTATAAAGAGTATTTAGTTCTCAATTACAAAAGATGGATTTATTAAATGGTTTTAAACGAGGAAATGTCAAAGAGCTCAGCTGTAAGAAATTGCACTGTTTAGATACGGTGAAACGCTGGAGTCGCCACTTCTTTGTGTTTTCTCGTGCTGCATTATATGTTCAGAAAACTACAATTAATTTTTAAACAATGATTACAAATTTAAATATACGTTTTAGAACAATTGTTTCGATACCAAAATAAAGTTTAAAATATTTCCTTTCCAATGGTTTTTCTTTTATTGAGATTGGATATTTTTTAGTGGGTGAAATATTCAATACAAGTTGCGTTTTTGAGACGACGCATTGTGTCAATACAGCGAGCTGAGACAATTTGCCAGTTCTAGAGTTAAGAGTCTGCTCCAGTAAACGAGAAAGCAACCGGAAGCGCAAGCGCTTCTCTCTATAGCCGTATCTACCGTATATGAACAGTGCAATTCCTTGCAGCTGAGCGCTTTGACATTGTCTCATTTCAAACCATTTTATAATTCCACTTTTTCTAATTGACTGATGAAAAAAACATGAATATTCTTTATAAAATTGCGTATCCGGCTTGCGTTTCACTTTTAATTATACATTTTTTATTGTGTAAAGGAAATAGTTCAAACTTGGTACTTTAAAAATATCAATTACGAGACAAATGAACGGGATGTAAACAAATGTGAAACGCAATAGGGAAGGTAAATTATAAATTGAAAACAATTTTATGATAAAAAGTAAACGATATAAATTGTTACAAAATTAACATTGCTCTTATGGGCTAAAAATCTAAGATGGCCGCCACTACAGCAGACCCTTAAGATTAAAATTCGACAGTTTAAAGATATATTCCTATTGGATCATAGACGTACACTAAAAAAGGATTTTTAAAATTGTGGTTTTAAAGCATAAAAATAATGAAAAGTCGTAGGTTGATTCCCAGCGCTATAACACATCAAACAGCTGATTCGTATCAAATAGCTTAGCAACACATGTTTTTCGAATGCATTTGCAAACATTACCTTAGGAAACAACTTGACAAATTTAGAATCAGTTTATTATTATTCACAAACAAAAGCTTTTTTAGGCTGAATGAATAAATAAAAGTAAACACTAAAAAAAAATCAACTAAAAAGCGTTACAATATTATAATTCAAACATACATAATTCTGTTGTTACATATTACAAATAAATCATGTTGTTTGGAACAATAACTTAAGTAAATGAAAACAAAAAAGCGCTTTCAATTTAAACTCAATAATTCACAATTAATTATTTAACTCGGGCAATATTAAGACGTATCTTTTCAATGACATGGGACTGAGCATACGAACGTAAATAAACACGATTGCAGGACTTCGCAATTCCTACAACTTAACACCCACTTAATAAAATACATACATACAAAACAGGATCACAAACAATTTACAATTTATAAAATTCTGTAGTACATAAATACTTAATGTTTACCGCACTTTATATCAAACTACAAACTACGGTTGTATTACTACGGTTGTACAATACTGGTTGGTTCATCCGTGTAGGCCTAACCTAAAATTATTGTTTGCATATTTAATTTATTTTACCCGTCTTAACGGCAACATACATCCAATAATGTTTAACATACATACATACAACCTAAAATTTCAGCGCTTGACGATAAAATTTAAACTACGCCGGACGGAACCGATCGACTCTTTAAATTGATGAACCAAAACACTAACTTGCTTGCAGCCATAGCAACCAATTAATTTGGTAACGCTGTTTCCGTTACTCGTATTTTATATTTGTTATTGCTATAGCAACCAATTAATAACACTTTTTTCGTTGCTCATTACATTTTCTATTTCTTAACTCCTACCGCAAACCTCGTAGGAATTTCCTACCACGTTAAGGAATTTCCTACCACGTTAAGGAATT
>JAGFPH010000074.1:389321-407630 GCA_018207615.1 Philaenus spumarius
CGCCTCAAGGTCACCCTCAACGCCCATGTTACTCTCCTCAAGGTCAACACCTCACAAACGTTAACTCTCCTCAAGGTCAACATCTCACACACGTTACACTGCTCAAAGGTCAAAGGTCAAGGTCAAGGTCAAGGTTGTGCCAACGGGGGGCAACCTCTACTAACTTCCTACATTTATATTTGTAGAAAAAGCTCAATAAATAGTTACTTCCTGTCAAAAAAACGTGCTTCCGGTTGTTGGATTTTTTTTTTTTTTTTGGCTAACGAACTCGTCCAACATGTGTAACAAATTTGAACCGAAACGGTACTCATTTGCTACTCCTGACCTTGGTCTTACCAAAAGGGCCACTGCAATAGCTCATTCTTCCTATAGAAATTCGATAAAAAGCTAAGATGAGAGTAAATTTGCTTCCTATAAAGTGGCAGGAAGTGAAATAGTCATCACGGAGCACGCACACTATGCCAATTAAGTTTAGAACAGTTATCCCGGTAGAAAGGTATTGTAGGAAAGCTTCCTTTCAAATCGTTAAAGTTATAACCGTTCCAACATTTCATTAACTTGATTCCAACCCTATCCTTTATAACCTATCTGGTTTCCCCAAAATCTATCAACAAGTAAAATACCATAACAGCACCCGGTTAAAATCCACGTGGGGGCAGCTTCTGAGGCCGACGGCCGGGATGCAAATTCCGAGGTCGCAAGGTCGAGGGAAAACTCGCAGAATCAAGTTTGTCCGCTGCGGGCAGAACGAAAGAGACCGTGAGACGTGGCTGAAGTCTGAGGATCAAACAAATTCTACTAATATAATTTATTTTGTACACGGACAGCTCTTTCGCGAGTAAACCAATGTTTCCAAAGTATGGTTGTAACCCTAAAATATATAAATTTAAAGTTGGAAATTAGCGCAACTCACGTCAGCGGTTCATCTGCGTGATCGAATTATCTATCAATTATGTGTTACCAGTAATCCCCCGTGAAAAACCACAGGCTGATTAATTAGATACACATCAGAAATACATAATTTTAAAAAACAAACCATTTAAAAACAACATTAAGGAATACTTATCTAGGCCTCCTATATTTTTTTAGATAAAATACCCAAATTTTACGAACAATCTTAAAAATTGTTACGTCTTGTCAAAAAAAGTGCTTCCTAATTTTTTTATTTATTTTGCCGGTGAACTCGTCCGAGTGACTTAGACAACGAATGTGTTACCAAATCGAACTTAAAATGCTGCCGTCAGAGAGCGAAGGATAATAAAGTAATCCTCCACATCATTAGAAAACATTAGTTATTTAATATCGCAATCCTTGTTGAACAGTAATTTCACCCTGGATCGTTATTTTGTGTTCTACTAACAAAGACGAAAATGAGATACGACTCGACATAATAGACTTACTGTACATTTGAAACTTCGGTCATGGCAAAACAAGTAAAATACTCAAACTATGGTTACAGTGACAAATACATAACTGCAAAGTTTCATTACGTTTCGCTAAATAGTTTTGGACTGTTTTATATATTCCTGATTTTTTCCCAGCCCTGTTTATACACAATACTAAATGCGACTGTCAGGTTTTTATGACGTATATCACAATCACATTGTTGGTCTGACCACTTTGAACCTTTATTTGCAACTATATTCTAATTAGTAAATTTGTTGGTTGCATAAAACGTTATTTTACAAGACTAAGATTATAAACCCGTAACCGTCTATTTAAAGTAAAATATATCATTTTGTAAATGAATACAGTAAAGTTACTAATGTTTTGATTTCATCGTGCAAAACTAATTTAACAGTCCAACGAGAAGACTAATTAAATGCTGTACAATTAAGTATGCCAACTAATGGAGTCTTTTGTACAATTTCAGAGTCGAACATTTGTCTCTTCAAGTCCCATCTCTTAGTTGTGCTCTCTAATTAAGCTACTTAGTCTCTTAGAAAAGACAGTAAGTTATTGGATCGATGTAGTTTAACGAAATAATGTTATGCTGTTATCAAAGACGACTAAACTAAGACAACTTTCTATCATAAGTTTTATATAGAGAACTAGTAAGGCCCTTTGAGAAAAAAAATATAACTTCAAAATAATTAGTTTAACATGTTGTAGAACTATTGTCGGCTATTTGACTTTTTTGAGGTTAGAAGTTATTGAAAATGAAACTTTTTAGCGATTTTCCATAGAAGAAATGCAGTGATCCATATGGTAAGACCTAAGGTCGGGAGTAGTAAATAATCGGGAAGTAAATCATGGTCTCCAGAACACATTTTGGGCTGTCATTAGAAATGTTATATATATATTTATGTATGTGTTCGCACTCTAACGACTTTATTTACGCCCGATTTGGTTCAAATTGTATACAAACTTTCTAATTCTTTGGACCAGTTCTTAATCAAAACTCCATCATCCAGAAGCACGTTTTTTGACAGGGAAAAAATATTTTGAGATCGCTCGTACTAGAATGAATATTTTCGGAGTTTTACCTAAACAAATAAATATAGGCGTTTAATCTTCACATTTTCTATTTTTACACGACCTTAGAGTCGTCTGGTTCCCACAAAAAATCTATCGAAACGTAAAATACCATAATAGTTCCCGGTTCAAATCCACATAATTTTAAATACAGTCATTTAAGAAAAACTACATTGTTGTTCAGTTAAAATTTCACTGACTTTCTACATCAACGCTCAAACAATCACATATATTATTTCTCAAGGCCATTTTTTTTTTGCCGGTACGCCATAACTTCCTTAATACATCATCAGATTACATGAATGAGGCATCATTTTAAAGCTTTCCTTAACCGCTACACCGGAAAAATATACAAAATACAATTTTCCTGGCGTTGGCAACACTGATGATAACAATACCCAGCTGGAGATCTGCCGTTACGCCACTGCATTGCTATATGACGCACTATACGATACTAAATATACGGTGTGTACTTTAATTAATTGGGATTTAAGTAAGTTAGAATGCGAATGCTTCGCACGGGTCAGCTAGTTTATAACTTATTAAAATTGCAATAATTTAGATTTAGACCAATAGCGCAAAATAATGATAGTTTGAAATATAGTTTTATGTTTGCAGCCCTTTGTTTTTTTAGCCTGTCAAGAATGGAGTAAACTAAAAGGGTTGTAAAATACATATATTTTCAACGATGTCCAACCTCAAAGTCTTCATTGGTTTTATAACTCATACAGAAGAACAACCAAAAATACAACATTATATAAAGTTTGGGTTGATTGAAGTTGTAAATATGTAAAATATAATCTAGGATATTTTTTTGTTAAAGTATTACAGATGATGAGCCAAATTAGATGTTATGTGTCTGAAGTGGGTTGTGTCATAGATCATGAATAATAAAATAGATTATGCGTGCATACGGCGGCAGTGTGGTAAAAAAAAGGTTGTCGGGAAAATATTGCATGATCGCGCCGCGGGGTAGCGCTAGTGAGAAATCATTCATGGCATTGGCGCTACACACCGCTTTCGTCGTTTCCCCCATAGATCGCGCCACTATCGTCGAATTTTCAGTGGATTGAAATAATGCATTGGATGGGAGTTCTATTAGGTTATTCAAATACAATGATGGTTGTATTGTTAACAGCCACTCAATAACGTAACATGTTTTTAAAATGGTAGTTATTTTACACGACAATGCACATGCGATATACGATTTTGTTACTCTCGTACGTACACTTTCTTTTGCAGAAGTTGATTTTAATAGCTCATCAAAGATTACACATCGAACGTCTAGTTTCTAAAAATATCACAAACTTAGCGTTTGCCTACACATTTGCATGGTTGAGGTGTGATAGTATTCATCGTTCATATTGTAGAGTTAGAGGCAGCCAAGTTGGCGGAACGCTCTACTACTCATTCCGCCTACCAACTGCGTACTGTCCCGTATGAAGATACTGTTTCACAACCACTGTCTCTGACTATTCTTACCTAATTTATATTTACCCATAAATAGTTTATTCGTAGTGTAACCATATTTTGTATATCAAAAACGAAATCGTGTAAAATTTAATATTATAACAATATCAGAGAAATGTTTTTAATAATGCCGGGTTATGAGTCTGTTTACGCAAAAGCGTAGAAGTTGCCTACCTACTGGCACCGTCAACTGGGGTGCCTTTTACTCTACCTACTAGCTCCCCCCCATACGGTGAAGCAAATAGAAACAAATTACAATATTGTATAGTCTGATATTTAACTGACATGACGGTTGATTAGGTCAGAGGCACTTGACTCGGGGTAGGGTTCTGGGGGTGCGATATCCTATATCTTGACGTATACGCAGTAGGGCAAGGTTTTGTATTAATTGCAGGATTTCTGTACAATAGAGCGATATAAGCCCAACCTAAAAACGCGGTTGGTTTTAAAAATTAACCGATTCTAAATTTACCAAATAGGTTGATATGAAAATAAATGTAAATACTTTCAATGTGATGGTTCAGTATAGAAACAACCTGAAATTGTGTTAAAGTTTAATTCACATCAGATGATTTATTCATAATATGTAACAGAAGTTTGAATTCTAATATTGTAAGCCTTTTTTAACGGCGGTAAACCGTTTGGTTTTCTAAGGCACTCGGACGGGACGAGTTCATTAGCCAATAAAATCCGACTACTAAACAAATATAATATATAATAAATATGGTTTTATCTAAATAAATAAATATAGGATATTATTCTGCACATTTTATTTTTTGACACGACCTTATAGCAGGTCCGGTTCTTCCTACAAATCGATAAAGGTATTCTGTTCAATTAAGCGTGAGGATTTTACCGTGGGGGCAGCATGTGTTCCAAGGCTGACGTCCAGCATGGAAACTAGCGAAGCAGTCCATAATCCGAGGCCACAAGGTGCAAATTCACAAAGCGAGTTTTTTCACGTTTTTGAAAGCGAACCAACGAATAGTTTCAAATATTTTTGGTTGAAACTCTAATACATAGGCTATAGTATTAATTTTGGAAATTTGCTCAACATAAAAGAACCTGGTTCAACTCCACGTGGGGGATTTTATCATGAGGGCACCGAAGGCGATACAAATATTTAAAATCTGTGTAAGTTTTATAAATAGGAGAATACAGCGATTCACTTTAAAAAACAAGAATTTTATTGATTGAATAGTGAATGATAGGGAAATAATTCCGCGTACCTGTAAAGCTGGCACCACCCAGTCCCTAAACTAAAACAATAAATTATCACTTTCGTTTGTTTTCATGCATATCATACTTGTTGTATTCATGCTGACGTCAACCTACCAGCGACTAAGACGTTTTAAATTTCTTGCTTAATTAAGGCTAAACAAACTATGAAATTAACTAAACAAACGATTCCACTTATTTTTTGAAAAATGTGTTGAATTGGCGCTGCTAGGGTAGACCTAACGGCTTTCATTTATGTTTGTTAATAACTTTTGAACGAAGTCCAAACAAACGATGAAAATACTGCAGCTAAACAAACGTAAACAAATGATAAAAAAAGGCGATAATTCATTTTTTTTATTTATGGATTGGGCACTTGCAGCTCCACAAATTCCAAATTCGCACTTTATTGTTAGTAATAACACATTCCCAGTGGTTATAGTGATTGGGCGAATGAAAAAAATGGCTACCTTTCGATTTGTTTTAATTTCTGTCGACATTCGTAAAGTCAACAAAGACACAAAAAATTAAAGGAACAATAACGACACCGAAGCCAAACTCATGAAGTCGTATAAATATCGATCACGTAATATAACGAGATCTCACTTCCCCTGTGCGAGATTACCTAACAATATTACATCTGCAGGGAGGCTAGCCTAGGGATAAACCATCGACTCTGCAATGTCCTGTTGTTTATATTATCTAACTTTTCACGGAGCAATATACTTTCTAAATAAAAGTTTTCAGTCCGCGATGATTTCTTAAAATTGTTCTTTATTTTGTATCTATATTAAACCATAGTTTTATCGTTAGGATATAAAAATGATATTTGTAAAAGTTATTCTAGAAACACCTTCTAAATTCCTTTAAATTATTTCAATTGTAATTGCCAGTTTCTATAAGGTTTAAAATTATGATTAGTGGTATAGGGCATAGATTTTATATAGTAACTAGATTATACAGTCGCAACTGTGATAACCGCTCTATAATTTAATGAATTAAAAAATAATAAATAAGCTAACGTATACCTAATAAAATTGTAGTAATCTACTAACCGTGGACTAATGTGTTTAAAATGTCGTATACAGCGTTTAATTATTATTTATGTTAAGCACTCCACTAATTACGAAAGAGCTGAGCTTTTTATTAAATTTCCTCCATACTGGAAGCTAAAATCATAGTTACGTTTTTCTGTAATATATTTAGTTCACCTTTTTTACTTTCTCACTATACTATAGTATAGAGAAAGTATAGTGATCGCAAAAAAATGATGTTGAGATGTTTGTGGAAATATCCGTTTTTCGATCCCTGAGTCCAAAAAAGTGTTTCTTACAAAATGTCTGTCTGCATGTCTGTCTGTATGTCTGTATGTATTCAAAGCTAGAGAGAAAACTATTAGATCGATTTCGAACAAATTTGCACCTAACATGTCAATTAGGCCTGTATAAATGCACGAAAAAAGGTTTTGAACATTTTTTTAAAACAACCCTCTTTTTGGCAAAAAAAAACCCCAAAATATCAGTTATTATTTAAAAAAAAACCGCTCTAACGATTTTGATCAAATTTGCCTTATTTGTAGCCCTTAATGTACCCTACCATTTGCAAAAAACTGCCCCTTTCAAAAAATTCTCGTTTAGCTAATACTGTAATAATAATAATAACTGATTTTTGAGAGTTTTTTGACCGAAAAAGGGGTTGTGTTTCAAAATTTAACAAAACCTTTTTTCGCGCGTCTATATAGGCCTAATTGACACGTTTGGTACAAATTTGTTCGAAATCGATTGACCAGTTTCCTCTTTAACAAATAATAATAATATTTATTATTTACTCTCCAACTTTAATGTACTATCCTTTCTCCTACTTTAATTAATACTATTATAAAGTCACAGTTGGGGTTACATATGGGAGTTGGTGTTTTTTCACAAATATAAATGAAGGATGTTATTCTGCACATTTTGTTTTTTTACGCGACCTTATAGCTCGCTTGGTTTCCCCAAAATCGACCAAAACGTGAAATACCATAAACGTACCCAGTTCAAATCCATGTGCTGGATTTTACCGTGGGGTTGGCGTGCGAAACATGCAATGCTTTCCGTGTTGAAGATACTCCCAATACGGGTGTTGGCGTGCGAAGCACGCAATGCTTTGTGTATTGAAGATACTCCCAATATGCGGAATGGGGTGCGAATCACGCAATGCATTGTGAATTTAAAATACTCCTAATACGGGGGTTGGCGTGCAATACACTGTGCGTAGGCCGCTTCTCATAGTGTGCAGTGTCAAGCTCACATGTGCGTCCTTAGCAGTGAACGTGTTAATAATTTAAATATGTTTGTGAGAATATATGTGCCAGTTTCTGGTCCCTTTTATTGAGATTATTGTTTATATCTAGTTATTTGTTATATTATATTGCATGTGAGTACTCACGTCTGTTGATCCTTTTTGTTTTTTCTCTCAATAAAACAATTGCAATTTTGGGCATGAAATACCCATCATCAGGTTTTATAAATATATCACATACACAAGAACACAAAGACACACATATATTTCACTCCGTGTGGAGATCGTTAAATTCAAAACACGCACTTATGTATTACGAGCATTGGTGTGCACACCGCATCAGTTGTTTAAGATGGTACTCAAGTTGTTGTTGGTGGTACCAACAATAATTATTATAAACATATAATAATTAATTAAAATGTATATTTTAATATTTATTATTAAATTCAGGCTATTGTCTCATAGTGGCAACTACTCTTTTAATCGTACTATTAATGACGATTTAAAGTTGTTTTACGATCCTACAGTCTAAAAAAAGTTATTTAATAACACAAATTATTGATTACTAACTAGTGGACCCGGCTATGCTTCCCTATTGCTTGATTTTAGTATATAAATATATACTTAGATTAACAAACACAATTCAGTGAGTGTTTTGAAAAATGAATTTTGAAGTGACTTATGGTTAAAATAACATTTTTATGAAAAATTACTTTTGAATTGACTCTTGAGTGGTTAAAATAAGATTCTTATGGCAAGGGTCGGTGGTAGAGAGCGTAATAAACATATAGGTGTTTAATGTTAAAGTTATTTTATGTGGGTAGCTATCAGACTTCATTATTGTTTAATTTTAGTAGTTTTCATTGTTTTAATTGTAGTTATCTCATTGCATTACATTGACTTAAGTACCTAATCGAGTTGCAAATGGGTTTGTATACCACTTTAGAATAATACTACACAAATTTAGATTTGTAGCTACTATTTTTCCCATTTTAATCTCTCAATCATTGTAGCGATCATATTATATAAACAGTTCTGGCACTAATATTTGTAAATTGTGAAATTTTAATGAAATTAGTTGAGTACAAATGATTATTTAATTTTAAGGGCAGTTATCCCATTTCATCCATTTGACTTGAGTAAAGAAATTTTAAATGTCTTTTTTATATCATTAAGAACAATATTGCACAATTTTAATCTAACAGCTTGTTCGAAGTTAGTTCAATTGATATTTATTTGACAGGGGTAGCAACTCCATTTCAACCCCTTAGGATGTAGTAATTGTAATGTCTGAACACTCAAGACATTAATGTGGACAATCTGTTGAATTTTTAGAGAAATACGTCGAATAGTGTTTGAATCTAAAGAGGACATAGACACAAACATTACATACAGATTCCAAAATAATCGATTGTATAAACCGAGCTGGATATCGGTCACTGTGCAAAGCAGCTACGAGCTTTGTAGTTATTAAACAATCGATCCGTAGTTTGTTTGGTGTTTCCATCTGGGAGGGATGCTGGAGCCTGTTTGAGTGTTTGTGTTTATGACAAGTTAACAGGTTTGTTATTTTAATAATTTATTGTAGAAGAACTCGTTTCTATAAAAAGTGGCTAGTTATTATCCAATGAAATAATTTGTGTTTGCGTTTTTTTTTATTGTATGTTTGTTTCGTGTGTTTGGTTTTACTAATTTGGGACGTTTGTGTTTTACGTCATTTCAAACATTCACTGCAAAAGATGTTTCTATTAAACATTTTCTAATGTGTATTTATTTAATTATCTTTGATCGGTTTTCAAAATATTAAAATATTTTTTATCTTATAAGACATATTGTTAAGATAGGAAAACTTGATAAAATTATTTAGTAAAACGAAATAACACATGTTATTCTCTTCTTGAAAACAAAATAAATGTTACTTGAAATTAAATTAAACGATATTTATTTTTAGCTAGATGCAACCAACACAATACAAGAAACCTATAGAACAAATTCCATTATTTTAAAATCCAAACCAAAAATTACTGGTAGAGTTTTTTTTAAAGAGATCGTTCATCTTTTTAAATTACTTTCTCAAGATTAAAATCTACGGGATAATAATTGCAGTATGCCCCAACATAAATGCCCCAATTTTGAATATTCGAACTTTAGTACAGAAACTAGTTAATATGTACAAACTAGTTCTGTACATTTTTACAGAAACGATTCAACATTTAAAAATTTTACTTTTTACTTCGTCTAGTAGTTAATATGCTGTTACTAGCTGAACATAACAAATTCAAACACACAGCTGAATCGCTGACATGAGTTGAGACAATGTCCAAAATTAAATGTATATTTTTTGTGTATCAACGAACAATTTGGGAAATTGCTGTACTAACGAAGGCGCTGAATAGCTGCCAGCAAGTACGAAATATATTAGTAGAATTTGTTTCCACCTCGGCCTCCACCCCTGGTTTACACGTTGCTTTGCGAGATTGTACCTCGACCTTAAGGAATTTACTACTGCGCTTCGGTCGCAGCGGACAAACTGACTTATCAGAAGCTGTCCCCGCGGTAATATCCTCCACGTGGATTTGAACCGGGTACTTTTAAGGGATTTACGTTTTCATCGAATTTGAAGGAACCAGTCGGGTTATAAGGTCGTGTAAAAAATAAAATGTGCACAATCATCTCCTACATTTATTTATTTGGATCAAAAATTATTTATTTTATATTTTCATTGTTTAGTAGTCGGATTTTATTGGGTAACGAACTCGTCCGATCGTCTTAGAACACCAACGGGTTTACCAAATTTGGACCAAATCGGAGTGGAAGTAAAATGCGGCCGTTAGGAGTGCAAATTCATATTACAAACATATAATTTCACCGCTGACGCAAGTTTAGCGAATTTCAAAAAACTGAGTTTGTGTGTTTCTGGATTTCAATCTATTTTGGAATTTAGTCTATTTACGAAGACGTTGAATAGTTGCCTGCGTTTACGAAATATTTAAGTAGAATTTGCTTTCACTTCATCCTATATTTATTTTTTAGATAGAACACAAAAAGTTTCATTCTAGTACGAAAAATTACTTCCGGCCATAAACGTACCTCCGGTTGTTGGAGTTTTTTGGTAACAAACTCGTCCAAACGACTTAGATAACCAACTACTTGTGTAGCAAATTTGAAACACATAGGACATAAAATGCGGCCTAGGTACACACACTATATATATATATATATATATATATATACATATACAACTTACAATGACACCTCAAACCCTTTCCTGGGGACCATGATCGGTGCTCGTAACTATTCCCGACTATATATGTCATCATAACAGTCGCTGTATCTTTCCTAAGGTTATTCACTGGTTAAATGGATAGTTTTTTTTCCAGTTATTCAATTTTCCAAAGTTTAATCACGTTGTGCGATTAAATAGATTTAAGAAGGTCTTTCGCATAAATCTAAATGCTAAATCAATTATAAATATCTTTGAATTAAATGATTTTTATATTAAGTATAACTACAGTTGTATCTCTTATTTTAGTTCTTAGTGGTCCGATGATGCTTAACACGTTCACTGCTACGCAAATTTAGCATTTCCAACGCTAGGAGCTGAAGTTTTATTTTTTTTTATTTATAGCCTAAATGAGTAGAAATTGCTATATTTTTTATTTTTGAACATTTCTACGTAATAGTCACTAATATTTTAGTGCGTCCATATCACATAGGCTGAAAATTTTCGTGCGAAGCACGCAATGCACTGTGTATTGAAAATACTCCCAATAAGTGGGTTGGCGTGCGAAGCACGCAATGCACTGTGTATTGAAAATACTCCCAATACGGGGGTTGGCGTGCGATGCACTGTGCGTCGGCCGCTTCTCATAGTGTCAAGCTCACATGTGCGTCCGGAGAAATAGCTATAAAACGGAGTAATAGCTGTAAGTAATATTTATTTTGTCTTGAGAAATGAACGGTTAAGTTTTAATTTATATGATTTATTTTGTTTTTTGCCTTACTGGACTGGATATATTTACCTAAATACCTTAATTCCTTGTACTGCTCGCAGTCCTATTTTGACCACTCTTTATTCGGTGACGTTTCGCCTATTTTTTCAGGCATTTTCAAACTGTTTATAAATTTTGTTTAATGATTTGCATTTGTTTGATGCGCGTAAAAAATATATAAATTATACATAAACATTCCACAAACATTAACACAAAAACACAAGCACACATAATGGGGCATAATGTAGTTTCTTTTAAAACAGCAAATCGCACACGTGCCCTCTGGCCTGTCCTTGTATCAGTACTCACAATAGCACTGCGAGCAATACAAGGAATTAAGGCATTTAAGCTTACTGCAACATTTAGTTATAAATTCATTTATTTTTTGCATATAAGTTAAACTATTTCTTCAATTCCTGTTTAAGTTTGGATGCATTTTTTCCGAATAGTTTACTGCAAATCGTTTAATTAGATAAACGAAAATCCACGTAGACCTGTGAATTGCCGCAACACTTATTTTGACACGTTTATATTTGATTTATTCTGTGGAAACATATTTTTCCTATGGTATATTTATAATTCCCAAACTTTCTGAATTATAAACTAACGCGCTCGTTCAGTACAAACGCGGTAAATAAACACCACGGCTTAATTGATCTGTTAAAATTTTCAACGGCACATAATTCAGTTGCAAATCAGATTAGATAGATGTAACACAGAGCTCTCATTTCCTTCCTGCAGGGGTACATAATTCAATATCCGCGTGGATGGAATGGGGAAGAGGGTTATTAATTCATACCAAAAACGTTGGAAACGAAACTGTTTAGTTTGTTTACAACCTCTGGCACAGGTAAATTATTTGAACAATGTAATTGATAAGAATGAATAAATTTATTTATCACACGTACAACTTATGCAAAGTTACATTTTAGTTATTAACAAACGAAAAAATCTTTTGTTATTTTCTAAAAAGAAAACTATAAACCATTAATAACAATATTGTGTTACAAATTAGGCAACTCTTATTCAACTGTCAGATTAGGATTTACCTTCTTAATTAAATTTAACATTTATTGTTAAAGAGGAATAGCCAGTTAGTAGGACCTTAAGATATCCACACATAAAAATGTTTCGTGCTTATAAAAACAATTAAAACTTAGAATAATTTCAAAAACTGATTTTGTGTGTTTTAGAATTTCAATGTATTTTGAAAAGTAGTCTACTTATGAAGACGTTGAATAGTTTTGTAGGAAATATTTAAGTCGAATTGGTTTCACTTCATCCTGTGGTTGGTGAGCTAAGCGAGCATGGGGTGGAACCCTCTAGTTGATTTATATGTTATGTATCATATATATAAATTACCGCATAGAACGTATGGTGCGTACCTAGGGACTGCTGATGGAGATGGGTTGAATGCAAATAAACTTTAAGAATTATTTTAAAGAGCAATAAAATATCCTTATATATAATACGTGAAGCAGTTTTTTGTGAACACAACTCCTCCGTTATTTCTGGACCAAATTTAATGTTTGAGTTGTCAAAAAATTCGTTTCATTTTGAAGTTTTGCAATAAGGTTTTAGATGTCAAAAACTCTATCCTTAATGGCGTGAGCTAACCTCAAAGGTCGGGTTTTCCCCACAAGATTAACATGGAACGAATTTAAAAACCATTTCTATACAAAACAGCTGTTTATAATAAGAAACAAACTAATCCAGCTGCTTTCGTGGATGTAAACAATTATTTTTATAGTAATAATATTGATAATAATAATAATTTCAAAACCATTTCAATACAAAACAGCTGTTTATAATAACAAAGAAACTAATCCAGCTGCATTCGTTGATGTAAATAATGATGTTTATAGTATTCGGGAGGTTTTAAAAACATTTCTATACAAAACAGCTGTTTATAATAAGAAAAAACTAATCCAGCTGCTCTCGTGGGAGTAAATAATGATTTAAAAAAAAACAGATAATACAGTTGATTCGGATGCCCAGCTTTTAGTACAAAATAATATTTAAAGTTAGGCCTATACTGAACTAATACATGTTTCAACACACACAAACCAATAAAAACTTGCGTTAATTAATTTTAAAATAAGAAAAAACTATGTTACATCCTAATTAAAAATAAATAAGACATATGGTAGACCTATTTATTGATGATATACGGTAATTGATAGTGATTAAAATTGTGGTTAGGTTTTTGATTAGGTGCAAACCTGAGCCTTACTGATTCTTTTAACCTTTATTATAACACTGTTGTAATAAAATATACGAAATAATTTGATTTGAACATTTAACATGATTTACAATCTTAGTTTTTAGGTTATTATTAATCCTATACCTTTATTATAAATAAAACATAGCGTATGTTTTTAGAAGGTTCTATTGGGGGGTTGGCGTGCGGAGCACGCAGGTGTATCCCCTAGTAAATAACTAATGGGCTTGAATTGTGAGAAAGTAACTAGATAAATTAAAACCTGAACACAAAATCTCACAACAAATACGTTTACTAACTTCAAACGCGCTTCAACGGGATACAATGACCAAACTATAACTATAGCCTATAAACTGTAACTATAACCAAACCGTTATAGTTTGATGACTGTAGCGCGTGCATGACTGAGGATGGCGACATTGTCGTTGAAACGCGTTTAAAGTTAGTCAATGTATTTTTTGTGAGATTTTCTGTTCAGGTTTTATTTTATCTGCAATAAAATAAGGTACCAACAAGAAAATATAACACCTTAATAAAAAATAATATAACCTTAATAGCTTCATAGAAGAAAGCAAATGACTGAAACCCCCGAGTTGAGAACACACAAAGGCTTTAAGAAACATTAATTGGTAATCATTTATATTTTAAATGGTGATTGGCGTCATTATTCATAAAAAATGTATATAAATTATTCTTATTATATTCCTTTGAATTTCCATAATCCAAACACTGCTCAGATATGTCTGTTATTACAGTGCAAGATACATAGTTCGTATGTAATTACTGTCTCCGTTTCATTTACAATGCAACGCTTCATAATTAAATATACCAAGTGACAGCCTTCAGCTATAAGCACAGAAGTGTTAGGTTGGATACAAAATGAGTTATCAACCCCTGTGTTTGCTATGTAGGGATGAAACCTTAACCAGGCCGGCACAATGGTACAGATACCAGTGCGAATGCTGCCACTTGAGCAAACCGCTACTAACCTGACTAAAAACATCAGTACCCGGTACATCTCTGTTTAACACGTTCACTGCTAAGGACGCACATGTGAGCTTGACACTGAACACTATGAGAAGCGGCCGACGCACAGTGCATTGTGTGCTTCGTACGCCAACCCCCGTATCGGGAGTATTTTCAATACACAATGCAATGCGTGCTTTGCACACCAACTTCCCCCTCCCCGTATTGGGAGTATTTTCAATACACAATGCAATGCGTGCTTTGCACACCAACTCCCCCCTCCCCGTATTGGGAGTATTTTCAATACAGAGTGCATTGTGTGCTTCGCACGCCAATTTTAAGCCTATGTGTTATGGACGCACAAATACTAAAATTATTGTTTGTCTACATTCATTACCATAGCAATCAACTTTACGAATTTATAATCTAATTATTCTTCACTACCAACAGCGTGTTTGGTTGGTTAGCTTAACAAAGTAAAAGCAAAACACAAACAAAATCTACCTGTAGTATAGTTTAATAATTCAAAAATCTGTCGTTACATATTATGAATCAAAAAGCTGATTTGGAAGTTTATTTTCAACCAATTTGGCAAATGTATATTGAGGTAAATATTCTTCAAAACTAACAATTATGCAAAAACAAGCAAACGTCTTTCTGTATTATAAGTCAAACATCTCCTCTGTCTTCCTTAGCTATGTACAGGTCACCACGCATCATTTCCGTGAAATTATCAGAGTATATTTGAATTGGCTTCACAATGGGTCGCCACTGGGTTATGTGAGAGAAACGAGCAGAGGCAGAGCCCTCAAGTTAATATAATTTATTTCCTACAAAAAATGAGCATTCATCTAAACTTTGATACGTCTACTTAAAAAAAATCCGTTAAATCATGATTTTGTTCCACTTGGTTTCTATAACGTTATTTCAAAGGAAATTTTAAAGAATCTAACATAAAAAACGTAGCTTTCTATTTGGAGAGCATGCAGTTTATAAATATAGATAAAGTATTATGTTTTAAAATAAATAATTAACAATAATCAAAGGGACTGGTTCTAGATTCATACTAGTTTGTGAGGTAGGGCAACCCTGATATATAGGGCTCTAATATAAATGTCATCATGGCTAACATCCAGAACTAACGACCTTTACATGCAAATATTCAACATTGTTTGCTTAGTTTTAGTCTAGAGTTCGGCTATTCACAATACAAGATATGTAAAACAAATAGACCAGTGAAGGTAATATAAGATTTTGATTGGAATCTTTTGTCAGAGGTTGTTTTGATCATAATAAACATTGTAGCAAAATGCCTTCCAATTTCCACCCTGCAGAAAGGGTTTGGGGGATTGAAAGTTTGCAAAAAAAAAAAACTGTTCTCATTCTATATCGGGAAAAGGGTGGATATTTTAAGATACATTAATTAAATGGGAAGGTTGTAACTCAAGAAGAAACCTTTTTTAGGCTCCTTATTATTGGCATAGTTATTGATTTGTATTCATCTGGAATAGTTCCGTTTGATTCGCAATTTGAGGCTTAACTTAAAAATATATATAAAAGACAACTTATCGTACAAATATTTCAAAGGAAATATAATTTCCCACAATATTCCGCTGGTAACATAAATTTAAATAATGATTATACACTTATAACCACAAAGGTCACCAAAGCCAATTTTACTCTGTGTGTCTTTTATTACAACAATCTATACCCTGTATAGTAATAGTGTCCTTATTTCCTTTACCACGAAACGCTGTGGCATAATTGAGTATCGTTAGTTGGCAGCCTTTAGCTATAACAGAGGAGTGTCAGGTTATGATACAAACTGAGTTATGAACCCCTTTGTTTGTTATAATGGGATGAAACCCTACAATAGGATTTATAATTGTAATTAAAATAATGAATTCAGGACGTGAAAGTGGCAGTCATCTCAAATTCCATCTAGATATTCAGGACTCCCTTCAAATTTTAAATTATTAAAATGCACAAGCTTCAAGAAATTGATAGCTATACATTGTAATAGAATCTACTAACGCCTGAGAGAATAATTTAAATGTTAATTAACTGGAAAGCCAACAATGCTTCCTTCGCTCACCGACCCCCGTTAGCAAATGGAAAGAGATTACAGTATTTTATAATCAAATATTTTCACTATATTGAGGATTGATTAGGAGAGAGGTACTTGGAGTTTGGTTTGGTAGGGGATGCGGTATGCTAAATCCTGTAGGGCAATTTTTTTATGTGAATGAAATTTGTTTAAGTTAAACATCTTTGCGCCCGTTATAATCGGGATGGGGTGTCGATCGAGAAACCGTGTCACGCGTTAGGAGTAAAATCCGGAAAGTGCCTTTTTATACCTTTCTTCGTATATTCGTATACTTTCCTATACTTCAAAACGTCGGAATGATTTGAAACTTTGAACACTTATCAAGGACCGATGAAAATGCAATATTAATTTTGTTGGGTGTAGTAAGTGAGCACTGATCATTGTCCCCAGACTAACTGTTACCAGCCAAACAGATGCAACGATAGTATTTATAAGCGTATGTAACAAAGAAGGTAAATTGGGATATTAATTTTAAAATATGCCTTCAGTGCTGGTTAGTGTTTTTATAAAAGTATAGGCTATCATCTACAAAATAGTAGGGCTACTCTAAGTTACGATTAGTTTTTCCCAAAATATTTATATATTAAATCAATAGTAGGTCTACCTGTCTATACCATTAGATGGCCAAAGAAGTATAACTACCACCATCAAGTCCGACGCAGACCCAATTTTTTTTATATAACAGAGCAATATAAACATAACCTAAAAACGATGTGGGTTGTTGAAAGATTTAATGATTCTAAATTGGCCAAGTAGGTTGCTGTGAAAGAAATGTAAATGTTTCAAGATAGGTGTATTGTTTTAGTATGAGCCTAACCTAAACTTGTGTTTTTGAAAATCAGCTATTGATCCAAATCAGATGTTTTAATTATAATATGTAACAACAGATGTTTGACTTATAATACAGTAAGCGTTTTTTTTTTGCTTTTACCTAATACTAGAAGGGCTCCCGCCCCTGCTCGCTTCGCTTGTTAACTCCCGCGGTGACTCGCGTCGAAACAAATGCAGAAATGTTATCTATACTAATATTATAAAGAGGTAGAGTTTATTTTTTGTTTGTTTGTATGTAGGGGGTAATCTCTTGAACCAATGAATCGATTGAAAACATAGTTTTACTGATAAAAAGCTACACTATCCCTGAGTAATATAGGCTATAAATTAATTTCAAATAACAACATTTTTTATTTCAATATTTGTAAATTTAGTCGGAAAAATTCTTAGTTTAGGCCTAGACTGATAAGTTACTAATATATTTATTACCATAGCAACCAATTGAAACAGATAACAGCTGTTTGCTGTAATATTTCCATTAATAGGTAATTTGAAACTTTGAATTTTTAACTTTTAGATTAGGCTTTTGTTAAAATGTTGACCTGAGCATCAATGGTTCTTTTAACCTTTATTATAACTGCTTTTATAAAATATACGAAATAATTTGATTTGAACATTATTTAACATTGTATATCTTCTTAGCTTTGGGGTTATAATTAATCCTACATCTTTAGTAAAGAAAACATAACATGATTATGTGTATAGAAGGTTCCAACGGGGTTGGCGTGTGGAGCACGCAGGGGTTTTCC
>JAGFPH010000074.1:422990-436962 GCA_018207615.1 Philaenus spumarius
AAATCAAAGAATTGAACTGTATACTTGTAAATTATTGATTCATAAAATTATTTGACTTAGCTTTACTTCAATCACAAAATGAGATCTTTTAATGAAACCTCTCGCTCACGAATCCTATACGAGAAACCGTGTGAAAAGCCTTGGAAGATTGAACTTTTCTCTGTAAATAGTTTTAAACATATCTGTACAAATATTTCGAATTGTAAGAGATATCTCGAATTAAAAATGTGCTGTTTTATGGGTTGAAAACCGTCTATTTGCAAGGGTTTACAGAAACCTTTATATTTTCGAAACTACGTGATTAGTGACGTTTGATTGGAAGGCATTTTTAGAAAATTAAAATCTTGACGAATCCAAAGGTTTCTTTATATCATTGTCAAAATATTTCTGTAGAGCGATATTGAGCTTTAGAGAAGTGACAAAGTTAAGTAATTTCTTTGTGTTTTCACGCGCGGCAATAGCTTTACAGAAAACTACAATTTTAAAACGATGGTTGCATATGATTAAGTAAGATTACACAAGTTTAAAAATAATAAAAAATGTAAATACAAAAATTAAAGCTTTAAATATTACTTTTTAAATGGGTTTTGTCTTTTTGACATGGAAATTTTTATTGGGTGAAATATTCGATACAATCACGTGTTGCAGCTGCACGGAGTGACTAAACATGTGTGTAGTTTGCCGCTTTGAGGGTTAATTGTACTTTTGTAAACATACATAAGTTAGTAACAACAATTAAGTTATTTTTTATAAAAGAAATGCAAATATTTAAGAAAAATATCCTGAAGTTCTAACTTATAATATTTAGTCACAGTATATTTAATTAAATTATTTTATATAACAGAAATGGAAGCATTTAAAAAATAGCTTGAAGTTCTAACTTAAAGTCTTAACAGTATGTTTTCCTGCATTAAACATTCAGGGCGGTCCTCTTCTAAAAAACAACAGAATTCTTTATTAATATATTATTTTTTGTAAATATAATTTTTATTTTTTGTGTTAGTCGATAAAATGATTTAATACTCTTTCAGCATTACTCAGAGCTAAAGACGTGGAAGTAACGAATATTTAACCCACTTTTTAGCGACGTTCCATAAGAAAGATGAGCTATTGCAGTTACTCTTATGGTGATACCAAAGGTTGGGAGTAGTCAATGAGCACCTATCATGGTCACCAGAACCCGTTTTAGAGTGTTATTAAAAAATACATATTCACGTATGTGTTCACACTCTATTGGCCGCATTTTTCTTCCGATTTGGTACACAGTTTGGTTTTTTAAGTAGCTTGGACGATTTCGTTAGCAAAATTTAAAAAAAAATCAAAAACGGAAGCACGTGTTTGACCAGAAGTAATCAGTTGTTTGTGACTATTCGTTCAAGAATAAAATGGGTTTCGGATTTTATATAACAAATTTATAAAAATTTACGATCCATCGGGTTCTCCAAAATTGATTAAAGGCAAACTACCATAAAAGTACCTGGTTCAAATCCACGTGTGGGATTTTACCGTAAGGTCACTTCTTATCCAAGGCCGACGGCCAGGATGGAAACTCGCGAAGAGAGTTTGTCCTCTGCGAGCAAAGCAAGCAGCCAATGATCACAGGCCGCAAGTTTAAGGTGCAAACTCGCAAAGCGCAGTAATCTGAGGACGCAAAGACGAGGTGCAACAACAATTTCTGGACAACAATCTGGAAAAAACAATTTCTTCCGCTGCGAGCGGAACGAGGCAACGCGTGATACTCGGCTGGAGGCTGAGGTGCAAACAAATTATTCTACTGATAAATTTCGTAAAAGCAGACACCTATTTTAGCGCCTTCGTGATTAGACCAATTCCCAAATAGTAGGTTGAATGTGGAACCCTAAAACATGTAAACTTAATTTAGGAAAATCGCTCAACTCACGTCAACGGTTCAGCTATGTGGTCAAATTATTTTAAGTTTTAAAAATATATTTTTTAATTTTGAAGTTTTGCTTATTGCTTAGTCTTTTTTACTTATTTTTTTCCTTGAGTCTCATTTGCAATACCGGTACTTAAGATTCGGCTCTAGCTGTCGGCCATGTTGGCTGACACTCCATAATACCAATGTTAAAATAAAATCCAAATTTTCCTTTATTTTTGATCGGAAAATTATAAACGATATGCCATTTTAAAGCTATGGTCAATATGCATACAAATGGCTTTTTCAAAACTAAGAAAAATATTTTGTTTAATATTTATTAACAATTTAAAACATTGATTTTTAATATTTTGTATGTTGTCAATATTAATTATAGCGAAGAACTACCAAGCCATTCGCATGAAGAATTTCGTCCCCAAGAGTTTGGTATTTTTTTTAAAACGCTATTTGAACAATTGCGGGTTTTAAATGGATTTAGACTGAGCAATGTCCGTGTAACCTACCGCCTCTATAGGGTGATTTAAATATTTGTTTACGTTGTAACTATTAGTTATAGCGAAAAATTACCAAGCCATTCGGATGAAAAATTTTGTCCCCAAGAGTTTGGTATGTTTTTAAAAACGCTATTTGAATAATTGCGGGTTTTAAATGGATTTAGGTTGAGCAATGTCCGCTTAACCTACCGCCGCTATAGGGAGTCGAAGGTTGCTTTCTGTTTTACTAAAACCCTAATCCCTAAAACAGTAAATATTGTTCTTTATACTTACCTTAAAGCTAAAAATATGACATTTTTACAATTATTTCTTACAAAATACTTACAACAAATAAACCAGTTTTACATTTTATTACATGCTAAGGGGTGAAAATGTAGTAACAACCCCTTAAACAATACATATTAATTGTTATACAGTTCTTAAAGCTAGATAGTTGAAAATTTGTACATTTATTTCCTACAAGATACGTATACAAAATAAACCAGTTTTACATTTCGTTACATGCTTCTAAGGGTTGAAAACGTAGTAACAGCCCCTAAAATAATGAATATTAATTCTTATACTTTCCTTAATAATAGTGAGCTGACATTCTGTACATTTCTTTCTTTCAAAATATTAAACCAGATTTACATTTTGGTGCTTGCTGCTAAGGGTGAAAATGTGATAACAACCCCTACTACAAAAAATATTAATTGTTATAGTTTCCTTTAAGCTAGAGAGTTGTTGACATTGTGTGCATGCACTTCTTACAAGACACGTATAGAAAATTAACCAGTTTACATTTTGTACGTTTTACTAAGTGGTGAATATGTAGTAACAACCACTAAAACAATAAATATGCATTGTGAAATTTTCATTAAAGCTAGACATCTGTAATGTGGTGCAATTATTTTTTACAAGTTACCTATACAAAATAAATACTTTTTACATTATGTTACTTTTGCTAAGGAGTGAAAAAGTTGTAACAACCCCTGAAAAAATAAACATGCATTGTGATATTTTCATTAAATCTGGACAGCTGTAATATGGTGCATTTATTTTTTACAAGTTACCTATACAAAATAAACCATTTTTACATTATGTCACATTGGCTAAGGAGAGCAAATGTAGTAACAACCCCTAAAACAATAAATATGCAATGTGATATTTTCATTAAAGCTAGACGGCAGAAATGTGATACATTTATTTCTTACAAGATACATATACAAAATAAACCATTTTTACATAATGTCACTTTTTGCTAAGAGTGAAAATGTAGTAACAACCCCTAAAACAATAAATATGAATGTTGATATTTTCATTATAATTATATTTATATATACAACAACAATATCTGTTTTGCAATCACATTAAAAATATAATTACCACCAATTTCACAAAAAGTACTCCTCTTTCGACAAAAATTCCAATGACAAGCACCAAATATCACCCGTCCATAATACAAGACTTGAACGGAGGAGTATACCTAGAAATTGCAATCAATTTTGAATGTTGCGTTGGACAACAACAAATCACACAATGATAAAACGAAAATATTAAAATATCAAACTTAATCTCAAATGTCACTTAGTATATGGTTTATTGAAAATTCTAATATAGAAACAAATTTGTTTAACCAGCTAATAGCCGTCAAGCAAACTTTCGGGCAGAGCATCGTCCGTCGGATCAGCTAGTTTATTATACTTTTGTTTTGCCTCTTCTTCATTTTGTTTGTTTTTGATTATGAAGGCAATGTATAGACTAAAGACTTTAAGGTATATCAAGCTTGACTTGTTAGAAGATATTTTGAAAATATAAAACTTGAACACGAGATCTCACAACTAATACATTTACTAACTCAAACGCAGAGTTGCACGACCTACAATAATTAAACTGTAAGACGATGATAATCTCATTTAAAGTACAATGGGCCAGACATATCTGATATGGCTAAGCATTGTTTAGAAGAAAACCATCATTTTAATATAGAAAACTCTGTACTATTGAAAAATGTAACTAAACTTAAGTCAATAGACGCTTGAGAAACATTTTATATTAACAAATATCTGATTGTATATCTTATTATATCCTAAGTAATTGTAAATAATGAATTAGGGCCCGTACAAAATTCTGTATTAATGAACCAAAAATAATGTATTGTTGAGATTAATTTTTAATTTTTTTATTTAAATAGTTTATTTTAGGCTAATTATAAAAGCGCCAGGCTTTTGTTAACGCCTTATTAATGTAACGTAGTCATAATAAACGCACCTTTTAGTTTTGTGTAAATACGGGGCACGAGACGCTATTAGGTTAGTTATAGCTTGATTATTGTAGCTCGACCATCACTTAATATGGCGGCTTCGTCATTGAAACGCGTTTGAAGATAATAAACTTTTTCTTTATTATACCTAATCAATTTTTATTTTTTTTTGTATTTATTAGTTGCTTTATCTTCCCTTTTTTCCAATAATTAAGTAAAGGTAAACATTATACAATTAAAATTATAAAGGGTGTTATTTGTACATGAAACATTTAAAAATGATAAAAATGAACATGTATTTGAATTTGTTCAATGCATATTTTGAATATCTAAATTTGATTAAACGTATTAGATTTGAGATTCTGTGTTCAAGTTTGATTCTATTAGTATTAGAAACTAGTTAATTATGTCTACAATAAATACTGATAAACAAATTTAAACTTACACAACAAAGTTAACCTACTCTAGTAAAACAAATGACGTCCGAGTGAATTTAATTTCTACCATACAGTCTACATTTCTTCTGAATTACAACCCTTCTGGGTTAAAAACTTTGTATCTTGTGCTTTTGTATTTTAACTATTATAACCAGAAGATAATGGTTTAAACTTTACCACGGAAGATTAAACTTGACAACTAATTGATAATCAATAACTTGGTATTGTAAAAATTAATAAAATAACTTTGCATTTTTAGCGTAGATCACGAAAATTGTAAATTATAAACGTAAGATATTTGCTTATAAAAAAGACGAAAACCATAACTTTCGATCAAGTCACCTGATATCAGTAAAACATTGGGGTGAATTTTGTTACCTAAAGCTGATACATTGAGGCTTTCTTCAAATTTAAATATATCTTACGCACATGGCGCAAACTAAAAATAAGACCGGCTTTCGTAAAAGCGAAGGTATATACGAGCGATATTCTAGTCACGCTAGAGCGCGTAGACCCGCCTACTCAAGGTTAGCTCCGCTCACTGGATTCGAGGCATTTACTCTAGTGGTATGCACGTATTAACGACTTAAAGTAGGCCAGTTAGACTACAGTAAGACGCTTTGAGTTGTTTTATGACTTCCATTATTTCTTCTTCTTCATTGTTTTCGAACTAATTAGTTACTAGTTACATCAGAAGTTTAATGTACCAGCTGGTCGTGAAAAAGATGAAATTGACGACATAAGATAGGCAGTGGTAAATTCAAAAGCTAAACTCATAGTTGTATGGGTTTATTCACGTCCGATGAAATGGATTTGCACTTCCTAATTTTGTAAGTTGTGTAAAATTAGTGTAATAATTGGTGATACCTCATAAATGTACATAATGCTTTCTCATTTTTTTTTATTACTAAATTTGCTAACTTGGTTGCTATGGTAATGAATGTAAATGCATTAAAGAAACGTGTGTTGGTTCAGTAGATGCCTAACAATTATGTTGTTAAACTTGTATAACAAATTAGCTGTTTAACATCAATATTTAAAAACAGGTATTCAAATTAGAATAAAGTAAGCCTTTCTCGAAGATTTTCAAGAAAAAAGTGTTGGTACACTGCATAAATGAAAACTGTCATGAATATAAATCGTTTGTTATATTGAAATTTAACGATCCTTTGTTATCGTTTGGTTTAGTACGAAATTTGATCATTACTTTTATCTTTTCCTATCTATAGACAATCATGTTTATGTTATTTTTTTAGATTTCTAAATTAAATAGGACAAGATAAAATAATGATCGATTTTCGTACTAAACCAATATAACCAATGATTTATATTCATGAGAGTTTTTACTATTGTCGCCAGTCCTAATACTGTTTTTTTTAAATCATAGAATATTATTTAGCAGTTAATAACCCTCCAAACATCAACCAGCAGAACCGACCCCTTAGCAAATGTATGTAGAAGAGAGTAATAAATTTATAATAATAGATTATGAGATCTTCGCGAGAAACAGTATAGTCTTTGAAATATAAACTTCTTTGGAGTTAAACTGTAATTAATTCTGTACCGCTCCAATTTGTGAGAAATGTAATTTTTTTAGATTACAGATTTATTTAAAATAATTAATATAACAAATAAATAATATTTGTCGAATTTAAAGTTATACAATTCAACAAAGACTTAAAAGAACACTTAATCTCGTGAAGTGATGCACGAACTTCAATAATCAAATTATAACTAAGATCGTTTTGTATAACAAAGTTATAGTTTGATTATTGTAACAGTAGTTCGTGCATCACTGAAGATGACGACATTGTCGTTGAAACGCGTTTGAGTTAATGAAGGTATTATTTGTAAGATTCTGTGTTCAACTTTTATTTTAACAAGATGTCTCATATTTCAAGCTCCATATTTACCTATAACAAAGAAATAATCACTTTAAACAATTTCCACGGATTAAAGGGGCGCTTCCCTGCCCGCCATATTGAATCGTATTCCCATAAGAGCAATGCTACAGAATAAGACATTTTTTTCCGTTGATTCGTGGAATAAATTTAAAAATTTGGTTTCATTTTGAAGTACTGTCATATGCGGATGTTGATTGCCGAATACATTTTCAGAAACCATTTTATTGTTTTCATAAACGAATGATATAAATAGTAAAAAATAGTAAACTTTATAAATTTTTTACTCAGTTGCAAAAAGATATATTGCAAAAATCCTTAGCAATCAACACCCACAATCTATTTTACTTTAAGAAAAAAAATACAGCTTTCGTTTTTTAACAAAAACAGCACAAAAATATGATTAATAGTGAAGGTATGTTTTGGTTATTTAAGATTGAAATTGGTCCCAATATCGTAGTTTTGAATGTGGAGAGCCGAGCCTTAAAACAATTCACTCAAATTTAATCCGAGTAGACATTTCGCCTGCAGTAGCAGCTGATGCACTAATTTCATTTTACGTAGTTTAATTTTGTTAGCGCTCGGATTTAATCGAATTATTGCTTTTACACTAAACCCTATTGAAATGATTGTTTCCAGTGCAAAAGCGAATCAATTAATTTGTTGTGATCAATTTAAGTAAATGTATTACACATTTTCGTGAAAATGTGAGTTTAGATATCCAGTAAAACTTACCAGCGTTCTTCCAACTTATTGTGCCAATCTTGCGACGTTCTCCCAGAATAACGTGCTAGGAGTATTCAATATCAAATTCAAAAGTTCACAATTGTACTGCCATTATATAAGCACTTTTTGATATGACTATAGACATCGCAAACATAGTAGGCCTACTATGTAAAACCTCTTGTGGTAAAATTACCTACATTAATTCTTTTTGCACATCATTCCTTTGCAAGTGTATCATCCATTTAAAAAGTAAAATATATCAATACAATTAAATAAGCATAGCAAGTAATTACATTTAAACAAAAATATATATTATATATTATAACCATTATTAACTAAAAAATGACAACCTATATTATAATAAACATTTAAAGCTTAATGAACTACTATCACAAACTATATAATACTGGATAGAATAGAAAGTTTTTAATTTGAGCCAATTTCTAATTCTTTAAAGCAGTTGTCCAAGCCTCCTCAGACAATTTATTTAAAAAGTTTTATTTTTACACGTAAATGGTTATTCTTGAAGCCTTCTTGCATTGAATCTATAAAATATTTCCTTCTATTACTGTAACTGTGAATATCTTTCCTGATAGTACAACTCTTAAGACTTCGTTTGACATTTAGTACACAATAGTAAATATATAAAACTGGTAATGCGTTAATATAAATCGTAAAGCGAATTTATAAGCTTCTAGGGGAACAAAGCAGCTTGTTAGCTGGGACTGGAGAATGGGCTGCTAACAAATTCTACTAATATATATTATTTTTTAAACTCTGGCAGCAATTCAGCGTCTTCGTGAGTAGACAAATTTCCCAAATAATTGGTTGAAATCCCAAAATATATAAACATAAATTTGGAAATTCGCTTAACTCTCGTCAGCGGTTCAGCTACGTGCTCAAATTATTTTCATTTTACGATGGCTTTAAGAAACATTATTACATTGAGACATTAGAGAAATAACAGCACAACCAACAACTAATTAATTTATTTATTAATTTCACTGGAATATTTTGTATTAATACAGATGTTTTTAAATTCAAATAATAATATATTTCTACCAACAAAGGCTCGTGTTTATTTTCGTCCGTGCTTCGTTTTAGTATGTGCTTCAGTGAAATTAAATCTCCCAAGCAGTAAAACAAACCCGAGTAGAAAGCAAAGAAACATCTTGTTGGGTTTGCATTATTAAGGGGCTACATAAACTTCAGCCTAATTCTTTCGTCGAGATTCCAGGGGTTGTAAAAAAAACCTCTGAACACAAGAATTAAAAAATCCTTACTAAGGGGGCGCTATCCTGTCCGCCATATTGAATCTGATTCCCATAAGAGCAATGCTACAGAATAAGTCAAATTTTCCCGTTAATTCGTGGAATAAATTTAAACATTTGGTTTCATTTTGAAGTACTGTTATATGCGGATGTTTATTGCTAAATACATTTACAAAAACCGTTTTATTGTTTCCATAAACGTATGATATAAATAGTAAAAAATAGTAAACTTCATTAATGTTTTACTCAGTTGCAAAATGAGATATTGCAAAAAATCTTAGCAATCAACATCCACTATCTATTTTACTTTAAGAAAAAAAATACAGCTTTCGTTTTTTGACAAAAACAACACAAAAATATGCTTAATAGTGAAGGTATGTTTTGGTTATTTAACATTGAAATTGGTACCGAACTTCGCCGTTTTGAATATAGGGAGCCGAGCCTTAAAGGTATTAGAAAATGTATCAGTGGCTTTAACCAATTTCATTTGTAATTCTATACTAATATTACATTCCAGGTTTTCACAAAAATTACTGAAAGTATTTGAAAAAACCTTTCACTGGGGGACAATTTATGTTCTGTGTAACGCAGGCCTATTAGTTTTTTTTTTAATTTAATTTAATTTGGATTACAGTCGAGTACCGCTATTTCGAACCCTGCTATTCCTAAAGTCCGCCTATTCCGAACAGTGTTCAGAAAAAATTAAAATAAAGATAAATTAAAAAGACGTTTGTGGAAAAGGGTAGATTTATTGGTATACAAATAAGTTAAATAGAGCATAAATAGAGCCCAAACTTGATGAAAACGCCTGAAACCAAATTTTAATGAAAGCTGGTTTTGTTTCCTTCACGTTTTACATTCATTTTGAGGGAAGGAAGCTACCGCAACAAGCTTCAGGTGAAACGGATACATTCGCTTCAAAGAAAGAAGGAAATATTAGATACAACATCTAGTCACTGTAGTCATTGCTAGTAGTGTTGTTACCACTTGCCACTTGCGTTCGTCCTTTTTTCTCCTACTTTTTCGTTATCTCGAAGGAATTTTATTTTTTCTCGATCTTTTTTCAAGACGATGTGGTACTAAAGGACAGATTGCGGCATGACAAAACGGACAGTTCGAACAACCTATTCCTTCGCTTCCGTTTTTAGAAGAAAACGGAATCATAACGCAACGGAAGGGAAAAAACGGATGGTGTAAACCTACACTAAGGCCAGGGTTATAGAATACAAGGGCTGGTCCACTCCTTTAATGTCGACGCTCACTGATGCCGCAACCTTCCTCTCGCCCCCTCCTATGTGACGTCACTCTGGTAAAATGACACGCCGCGTAAGCACGGTTCGCCTTAGCTCTCACGTGTTATTTGATATAACGTTGCAGACGATAATTCTTAAAAAAAATATGCAATACACACAATTACCTAAATTATATGTTTACCAAATTTGGTGAAAATTAAGTAATTATTTTGTTCATTACAAGTGTTTAAAGAAGGTATATAATTTCGTTAGATTTTCACCTTTTGACGCTTATTTAAAGCTAATTTTCTCAGAGCGGCATTCCACAAATTTCTTGAAAAATTTATACAATACACGCAATCACCTATATTATATTTTTACCAAGTTTGGTTAATATTGAGTAATTTATTTTGTTCATCACAAGAGTTTAAAGAAGATATATAATTCTGCGAGATTTTCGCCTTTTGACGCATATTTGGCTAATTTTTTCGGAGAGACATTCCACAAATTTCTTGAAAAATTTACATAATACACACAATAACCTAAGGTATATGTTTAGCGAGTTTGGTTAATATTCAGCAATTATTTTTTTTTTTAGTACAAGTGTTTAAAGGAAGTATTTAATTCCGCGAGATTTTCGCCTTTTGGGGCATATTCAAAGCTAATTTCCTCGAAGAGGCCATCCATGAATTTCTTTAAAAAGTTATACTATACACACAATCACTTAAATTGCATGTTTAGCAAGTTTGGTGAATATTGAGCAATTATTTTGCTCAGTACACGTTTTTAAAGAAGGTATATAATTCCGCGAGATTTTCGCCTTTTGACGCATATTCTATGCTAATTTTCTCGAAGAGGCACCTAAATTATATGTTTAGCAAGGTATTTATTTATTTAATGTTACGTTGCAGACGAGATTACTTTATGAAATGTTACCAAAATTATCAAGTAATGTTGTTTTCAGCGTTACTTGAATATTCCAAGAAACACCTTTACTAACAAAATACATTAAAACAAACATTTTCAGAACTATGAGATATAAATAAAGAAATATATAATATATAAATAATAATAATATTTAAACTTAGAGTACCAGTAAGCTGCCAGAATTATTGATATCTAAAAATTTTAAAACAACAAATTTTAAGTACTCAGCTTCAAATAAAAATTTTAAAATATTATTTATTTAATGTAAGAGTTGCAAGCGAGATTACTTTATATTAAAAAGTTACCAAGGTCTTCAAGTAATTTCTTCTGCAGCTTTAATTTAAAATGTTTAAAAAAATCTTTACTTGCAAAATGCACTTAAAATTGTCAGAATAATTAGATATAAATAAATATAAAATATACAAATAATTATAATCAAATTCAAACCTAGAGTAATAAAATTATTGATGACAAAAATAAAAAATAAAACATAAAATTAAGTTAAACTTCTAGACTAAATTAAATGGCACAGTGACAATTTAAATTTAAATAGTTCAATTGTTTAAATTCAATTATTAAATTATTATTTTATTCCCTAAGGTCTAGGCAAGGAAAATTTCTATAAAGCAGTTATTTTATTTTTTTTTAAATGTATGTCAGCAGTAATTATTATGTCATGTGCATATCTGCATATAAGTTACTCATTATGTGTAAGTATTTATAACTTTTATGGGCTTTATTTATAAGTATTACACATGTTTTATTAAACTGCAGAATGACATTAATGTTTTGGTGGTTCATTGTAATAAATACAATTATTTTCAATAATGTGGCATATTTTGTTCAATTTTGTATTTAGTTTTCAGAAACGTTTCAGAGAATCAAATTAAAAGTATGCTAACATTAGTACACTTACATCGGTTTATTACCTATGAATTAGTTAGTTGTAACCCTGTCTTCTTCTTACATCTTTAGACTAATTGTTTGCAGTCTATTTATTGCTTTGTGTAGTGTCAATACTAAAACTAAATAAAGAAGAGACCATCATACAAATTGTACAGCTTTGACAAGAAATTTAAATCATTGTAGCAGATAATACTTACTTATAAGAAGCGATGGGAATGTAACAGGCGTTACCACCGTGACGTCATCACAGTGGCAGTACGGGAACGTTTTTCTTGGCGGACTGGTCTTAGCCCTTGTATTCTATAGCCCTGCACTAAGGCGAATTCGAGAGCATTTATCGCGTCTACGTGTGATATGAGTTCAGTTTGAGCGTTCTCCTCCTCCTCGCTTTCCTCCGAGCCGATCAACGCTGTATAAAACGCTGACACTAGAAGATGTCCCCGCACTTAATTTACGCCTTAACAAGTCAATATTCATGTATGTATTATATATATTATATTACATATTATTCATGAAATCCGCCTATTCCGAATTCCCGCTAAACCGAACAGTGTTCGGTCCCAATTAGTTCGGAATAGCGGGACTCTATTGTATTTAAAATCATAAATGCCTCTTACGGGAGGTTATGTAGGCTGTACATTTATAGAGTTGCTATGGAAACGAATAAATAGTATTTTATATACAACTAACTGAATCCATTAGTTCACAACGACATTAAATTAGTTGTAGAGTGTAAAACACAGCTGTTATTTTTAACTTACAGTTCAACCTAACATAAACCAATTTAGTTTAACGCGTTAACTCCCATGTGTGCATTTAAGTGTAACAGTAAACTTTCCTATCTGCCCGTAGGTACACTTCAGTGTACACAAGTAATATCTAATTTAGAAGACTATTAGAGACTTACGGCATTAAAATAAGTTATTTAGGGAATTTCATAATACAGATAAGGTTTTGCAAGGACTCTTACGATGAAACCTAATGTCGGTAGCGGTCAATAATCACCGATCATGGTCCCCAGAACATGTTTTGTGGTGAAATTAAACATGTTATAGAATATATATGTGTTCGCACTATAACGGCCATATTTTACGTCCGATTTGATCAAAGTTTGGTACTCACGTTGGTTTTCAAAGTTGCTCGGATGATTTTGTTGGCAAAAAAAGATAAATTAACCGAAAAAGCAAGTATTTTGGACGAAAGAATATTTGCTTTAAACATTTTTACTGGAATTAAACTTTTTGTGGTTTTATCTAAACAAAATAAATATAAGAATTCATTTTGCTCTTTTTTTTACACGACCTTATAGCTTGTCTAATTACTTTTAAAATCGATGAAAACATCTATAAAAATACACTAAGCGCACCAAAAACAAATACTTCTCATACAAGCGAAGCAAATACATAATCCGAGGTAAGGTGAGCTGGAGGCTGAGGTGCAAACACATTCTACTCACATATTTCGTACACGCTGTCAGCTACAAAGTCACTTCGTGAGTAGATCAGTTTCCCAAATAGTTGGTTGTAACCTTAAAAAATGTAAACTTAATTTTGAAAATTAGCTCAACTCACGTCAGCGGATCTGCTGCGTGGTCAAATTATTTGAACTTTTATTGGGAATTTATTGGTTTATACTGACAAAACATATTTTATGGAGATTCTATAGATTAATTAGATAAGATACTACTTAATAAAATGTACATCTGCGTTTGCTAAAATTGACTTTTAGAGGCTAGTCATATTCTTAAAGGTTAAATTTTTAATTTATATTTAACAGTCCAACATGATAAAATATAAACATAGTTTGTTCTGTTTTATACATACATCAACGACTTTGTTGCATGTTGTTATTTTTCTTGTTTTCGCAAGTAACAGATTATCAAACCAGTGAATATAGTCTATCTCACTTTAAAAACCAAAACAACATGCAGTTATTGTTT
>JAGFPH010000074.1:438190-463001 GCA_018207615.1 Philaenus spumarius
GCTTATTTTCATTCTAGTTGCTTTCTCTCCTACATATTCCATCAAATATTATTTGTTTCTGTGTTTTTGTTAATATAATTTCTCTAATAGTGTTTCATGTTCATTTCTATAGTTACTGTTTCTGGAACAGTTTTGCTTAAAGCTTTTGCATATATTGTTGGTGCCATTCTAAAAACATATAAACTGTTTAAAGCCGTGTTAGATTTTTGTTATATGGGACCATTTGTGTTTCTTTGAATTAGATTTTTGACTACCACGTTTCTGCGCTTTTGCAATTCTTTGGCTATCACATTGATCATAATTTGCCGGACGTTAACCATTGCAATTTACACGATGTAAGCTGTTATTCTTACTAAACGTGTATCCAGCAGTCGTTTGTTTTCCGACACATTTTACACATCTTGCTTATCTCTGACAGTATCCTTGAGTGAGGTTATATAATTGTTATCAACAACCTCTTTATTGTCAAAAGTTAACATAAACAAAGGGGTAACCCTCTCCTTTGTGTTTCTATTTCACCTTTGTCATTATACATTTTCTCAACATCAACAATCTTAAAAGCTTTTTGTTTTAGATTTTCTATAATATCATCTCTATCACATGTTGAATGCAATCTAGTCATTACTTCAATTGTCTTTTAATTAGTTTCTTCATAGGAGGACAACTGTACGTTATTATCTTTTAGTTTTTCTGCTAAATCTCTGTAACTGTCAGAGTCGAGCATGTTAAATTTCCAGGCAGAAAACTAAAGAAATGTTATACAAGCGTAAAGAATAATATATCGGGGTGATAATTTTGTTTAATAATAAGACACTATTTGAAAAGATAGTCTTTTAATTACCTCTTCAAAGTTATAATAAAAGTACTAAATTAATTACGTACTAGCTATAAGATATCTTTCTTTTCTACACAATTTCAGTAGGAAAGATTAGCTATTACAGTGACTCCTATGGTGTGACGTAAGGTGGTCAGTGAGAACCTATCATGGTCCACAGAACACACTTTGAAGTGTCATTACAAATTTTATAAATATGTGTTATAAAATCCAACGGGCTCATTTTACGTCAGATTTGGTACACACGTTGGTTTTTCTAAGTCCAGAAACACGTTTTTGACCGGAATTTGCTTTGAGATTTTTCGTACTAGAATTAAAAGTGTTTTGGGTTTTATCAAAAAAATAAATATAGAAGATTTTTCTGCATATTTTTTCTTTTTACACGACTTTATAGCACATCTGTCCCCCCCCCCCCCCAAAAAAACCAAGCAAAAGGTAAAATACCATAAAAGTATCCGGTTCAAATCCACGTGGTAGCAGATTCAAGGCCAAGGGGTGGGATACAAATCCGAGGCAAAAAGCTCGAAATGCAAATGTGCAAACGAAGCAGCGTGTAGGCCGTGGCTGGAGGCTGATGCAAACAAATTCTACTAGTATATTTCGTAAAAGCTGGCAGTTATCCAACGCCTTTGTGAGTAGACCAATTTCTCAAATAATTGGTTGAAACTTTAAAACATTTAAACTTAATTTTGTAAATTTGCTCAATTTAGGTCAGTGGTTTGGCATGTGGTCGAATGAATTACTATTGTTTTTTTTCTTTTTATATTAATTTTAAGGATACTATCAAATTTGATCGCATATAAACATATTTAATACATTGGCATATCTTTATTTGCTCAAAATATGAATGGTTTCATTTGGGTTTTTGTAGTAGAAATCCCTGATTTAACAATGTCTTGTCATTAGCTTCTAAGAAGTTTCGGGAATAACGAGTCTCGTGACGTAAGCATACAATTGAAATTTTGATGTATTGTGCTCCAGCCCTTAACACATAGAATGGGTTTTTAGATATAGTTGAAATATGTTACTACTGTATACTACAAGAAACTGATCATAATAAAAAAAAATACTTTAGAAGCAATAAATCACATGCTGATTTTTATTGCAAACTATGTTTGTAATTTCAACGTTCTTTACCTCCTAGCCAAAAGCGTTAAAGCTAGATCAAAGCTCACACCAGACCCCTTACGATATAGTCTACATGCAAAACTTTGGAATGTAGGAATTTATATCTCGAAATTCTATCGAGGGGTGAACCATTAATCATCCTACTTTGAAGAGGCAGTATAAGTAACGAGGTATGATTGATCTGTTTAGTGAAAACAAAGTGTATACAAAAACGAGAGTTTATTCAAAGGAGATTATGAAAATGGTTAAAAGTTAGGAAACTCCTCAATTTAATACATACAGATTCAAAAATAAAAATCTATCTTTGTGACGTGTTTTACTACAACAAAATAGATTATATTTTGAAATACCATGGTGTTCAGAAGTTAAAACTGTCATGAACAGTCGGTTATATTTTTTTATTCGTAAATTTTATCGTTATTTTTATATTGTTCAATTTAAAATTTAAACCAGAAATATAAAAGATAACATAAACATGGTGTTATGTGTTTAAATTTTCTAATTTGTTTTTATAGGTAATGGATGGGATTAAAGAAATGTGTGCTGGTTCAGTAGCCTGTATATATGTCTAACCTAAAATTATGTTGTTAAACTTCACTAAAAAAAAATTGAAATAACCACGACCATTTTAAAGGTATCACCAACTACATTAATTAAACACAGCTTACTAAGTTAGGAAATGCAATGTATATTGTATAGGTAGCGTGAATTAACTAAATAAATATAGCTATTGAGTTAAAGAAGTTGAATTTACCACTGCCTATTTTATTTTGGCGATTTCTTCTTCTTTTACGATCAGTTGTTATATTTAATTTTTGGATTATATTTTAGCACCTGTGGAAAACAATGAACATCGACGAAATCTAAAACGCAAAGCGTCTTACTTTAAAACCCGTATTGCGAGTTCGTATATTCTACCTCTTCCAAAAAGTGCTCGGTTCGCCAAAGAAGTTTTTACTTCATAAACTACTTAGTTGCTTATAAGAAATTAATAAAAACTAATGTATATAAACGATTTGAACCCGTATTCATATCTTCTTTTGTGAATTACCGTTTTGTATTACCGCAATACATCGACGTCTAGTGTGAGCAGTTGTTTTTAACAGATAAAAGCTTTACAATAACAGGTCACTCGATGGGGATTTATGTTTAGAAATTTTTATCCGATTTTTAATTAAATTTGAGAACTGCCTTAAACCAGATTTTGTTGAAATGTCGGGAAGGAATATGTTGCATTTTAACCGGGGAGGATATGCTCACACAATTTTTTCTTTAGCAGTAAAATGAATATGGGCTATTACAAGAACAAACGAAGACCAATGCAAATACAGACTAAACAAATACAACAAAGAATTTTGATTCAATCATTGTTAGGAAATTTAAATATAAAATTAAATTCAAAAATTCGGTAATAATTAATTATTAAGATATTTCACCTAATTCTATTTGGTCAGCAATTATTTGGGTTTAGTATGCTAGCAATTGCATTTGTTGACATATTAAGTATCCCTTATTGATAACTTTAATCATTTAAGTTAAGAAATATGTAAATGTAATATGAATTAGTCTTCATGTTTTTAAACTAATACTAATTTATTGCATAAACTTTATAAAATATGTCTTAATAGTATATGTTTATAATAATTGGATATTTAAAAATTTGTGAGAATTCATAACTTTAAAATAATACATTTAGTAAAAGAGTTCATGTCTAATTTTGTTATTATATAAAAAATACAAATATAATTCAAAAGATCTAAACTAAGTTAGTGTGTAACTTAAATATTAATTTTCGAGTGTATTAATTTAAATATTAGTGAGAAATAATATTTAAATTTAAATATTAGTTTTTTTATAAATATTATGTACAATAATAAATATCTAATGATTGTGATTGCATTTTCTTCTTTCTTGCTATCTAGTTATGAATATTCACTTAATGTGAAATATGTGTTATATATATACCCCACAATATATGTTCGTACTCTAGCGGCAAATTTGGTACACTCGTTATTTTTCTAAGTGGCTCGGACGAGTTCGTAAAAAAAAAATATTAAGAGTTTTAATAAAAAAGAGATCTTTAAAATATAAATGCTTAGTATATAAATATAAACACAAATATAAATCATTTGATATGTTTTTTAGTATATACTTTCTGCTGTTATGTTAAAAGAATAAATAAAACCATCTTTGAGACAAATGATTGCTTGCTACAGATTTCCAAACAACTTATATAATGAAAATAAGTGTGTATTAAAGAAGACCTGACTACTAATTTTTTTCTCCACTTTGTAAATTCTTAAAGGTAAAAAAGTTTGATAATATTTCATTTCAGTTTGAATAAATGCAGGCAATAAATTCAAGTACTTTATATAATACCATATAATACCGTGCATAGAAACGAATATATTGATGATAGAAGGTTGTATTCATATACAACTTATAACTTTAAAGTAAATCTTATAAGGTATTATAGCCTACATTACGTCTTCCCAAAGTATAATCTACTCTGGATTTTGTGTATTACAGATGATGGGTGAAATCAGCTGTTATATTATATGTTACTCATGTACGTACGTGTGTATGCCCGTACGGACGTACACTCGCTTTTATAAAACTTCATGTTATATTTTGCATTATGTGATAATCTAGCGATACTATTATTGAGTAGTACCATATTATTTGTTTGAGGTTTATCTATTCTGCGTAATACAGATCAAATGTGGGAAATGAGCCAGGCCATTTGATTCATATAAAAACACACCTCCACATTCAATGTAAAATAGTTTTAATAGCGTTAAGTTAACAATTAATTATAAAATATATTTTACGGAAAGATTTAGATTCAAAGCTTAATTCCACAAATATTAGATCTTGAACATTTTAATTTACAGGTTTAATGTATATTCTTTTCTTTTGCTAACTACATTGAATAAATATTCTTCTAAAACATTATTATGACAATCAAATCTGTTCTATTAAACGCAAATGTTTGAAATAAAAATCTCTACAACTTTACATGAATGGTAAGAAAATAAACCAAATAAACCCGAGTGCGAAAAGACATACCGTTGTTGGGCTTGCATTATTTAGAGAGCATAACAGCCTTGGTCCATTCCTTGGCCCTAGTCCAGGACTTATACTAAAATAAAGAAACATACTAAAACATGTTACAGTAAAAATACTGTTTTTTGTCATATAAGAGTTACGTATGTGTATAACATATTTCAACAAAATCAAGATTGTGCAAAAATTTAGTCTAGTTAACACGTTCACTGCTAAGGACGTACAATGTGAGCTACTGAACAATATGATAAGTGGCTGACGCACAGTGCATTGCGTGCTTCGCACGCCAACTCTCCTATTGTGAGAATTTTCAATACACCGAGCATTGCGTGCTTCGCACGCCAATTTTTTGCATTTGTACTATGAACGCACATGTTCTTCTGCTTTTAAATATTAATGATTATTACGTAGAAAGATTTAAAAATAAATAATAAAGTAGGCCTAATTTCTACTCATTTAGGCTATAAATATACAAAAATAAAAGGTCAGCTCCTAGCATGGGTAATACGAAATTTTCGTAGCAGTGAAAACGTGGAATAAATTTAAGTGAAAAAATGTGTGCAGCTAATTTATTAACACTCTTACATAACAAGTATGAACATTAGTATTCAATTGATTGTTTTATACATTTTATCTAGTTTTAATGATTTAATCGAGAAATGGTAGTAGTTTTCAAGAAATGTAGTTAACGGCAAAGAAAAGCTAAATAGTTCGATCATGCAGCTGAACTGCTGCCGTTAGTTGTGCGAATTTCCAAAATTAAGTTTATACTTTTTAGGATTACAACCATTTGGGAAATTTTTACTCACGAAAACCTGCTCTTATGAAATAAATTAGTAGAATTTGTTTGCAACTCAGCCTTCAGCCCCGTCATCGAATCCGGCCATGGACTACTTTGCTTAGCTCGCAGCGGAAAATCCCGTCCATCGGAATTGGACCAAAAGCTAAAATTCCCCACGTGGATTTGAACTGTGTTTGTTACGATTTTATCGATTTTTGTATAACCAGACTGGCTATAAGATCGTGTAGAATAAACAAAATGAGCAGAATAATCTCCTACATTTATTTTCTTATATAAAACCCCATAAAAGCTTTAGTATACTACGCACAATATGAAAATATTGTTACTTCAGGTAAAACAGGTACTTTTCCGGTTGTTGGATTTTTATGGGTAACGAACTCGTCTGAGCGACTTGGAAAACCAACGTGTGTTTCAAATTTGGTCCAAATCAAAAGCTAAATGCAACCGTTAGTGTTCGCGGCTAAATTTTTTAATGACACCCGTAAACCCGTGTTCTGGAGACCATGATCGGTGCTCATTGGCCATTCCCAAACATTATGTCTCACCAAAGAGCCACTGCAATACCTCATCTTTCCTTTGTAAATTCGCTAATAACAAATTGAGTTGTCTCATGAGAACTAATCTTCATGTTTTATTAACGAAGACACATTTATTTACATTGAGGATAAATCACTTTTCCCAACGTTTTCTAACGCTGTGAACTCTTAATCTATTCCACAGCTAATCTAATTTTAATCGTAAAGGACATTGCAGTTGGGGGTAATTAATAATCTCAAAGTAATTAATCAGTCAAACGTTGTTAGGCGGTCGAAAAGGTTAAGAATGAAAACGTCCGCTAATATAGCTAAAGACATAATACGACATCTGAAGACGAGAACTAACTACTTTCGTAGTGGTAAATTGATGTTCATATTACTTCGTCTTGTGTATTGTATAGAAGAATATTGTATATGGTTGTATTACTTATGCATGTGGACCGTCAATTGTTTAACTTACAGTCCATTAATTATTTTGTGACTAGTAAGCCCCCGTGAAAAATCACAGGCAGATTAATTATATACACGTCTCAAATACATCATTTAAAAAAATTTAGCCTATTTTAAAACAACAGACTCTATATTGATTTTAACGATGCTGACTGAGATTTTTAACTCGGTAAATGTTTACAATTATAAGGATTATAAAACTATAGGCCTATATGTCAAAATTTTTTGTTTATATACATTATTATAATTATACATTATATATAAATAAAGATAACAATATTATCTTTTTATTTCATATTGATAGATTAATGATTTAGAAGTTATTAATATTATAATGAAGAAATGAATAATGAAATATGTTATACGAAGATGTACGAATGTTTCCGAAGTTAAACGAATGAGTATCTCTTCTTTAAATTTGTATAAATGAATATATTGATAGTAAAATGTTGTATTTAAATTAATTTTATAACCTCAAATCGAATCTAATAACGTATTATGACATACATTAGTTGTATAACTCATATTTTAAAAAGTCAACTTCACAAGAAATTAAAATAATTGAAGTTGAAAACATAACCCTAAAGTATAATCTACAATTAGGTTTTGTTTAAATATTACTGATGATGCGTGAAATCGGCAGTTATATTGTTACTCACGTCCGTACGTATTTATATAATTAACATTTTTACAATGTAGTTACTAATCAACGATGAAAATAAGCATTTCTTGAGAGCATAATATTAAGTGTTGTTTTGAGGTGATATACAACGCACAACATAACCTTTCCACCATCAAAATAATATAGTTCAATCAGATCTATCTATTGTACTTATATAATATATAGCAGGCTTTGTCCTGAATAAATGACTGGCTCATTCATAATCAACGTACAACCAAAACTATGAAAGCTGGAACCTTAACATTTTCAGGGTACCACTAAGTTGAATTGCACTGAGAATTTTTTTTGCAAAATATCGATTTTAAGGGTTGAAAATGGTAAAAATGCTTGGGTTTACTCCCGACCATATAACAGACAAAACAGCTGATATGAGTCAAAAGTTTAGCAACACAATTCTAGTTGTCATTCTGAACCAACACACGTTTGTTGAATGTATTTAGATTCATTACGGTAGCAACCAAATTAGAAAATGTTGAATCACTTAATTATTTTTCAAAATTAACAGGTCTGTTATGTTAAGTTAACAAAATTTAAAAAAACAAAAATAAAAAATAAACGTAAAACGCTTATTGTATTTATAACTCAAACATCTGTTGTTACGCATAACAAATAAAACAGATGATTTTGATCATAAGCTTAACCCAATTTTAGGTTTGGTCTGTACTGACCTAACACTCATTTTTAAAAGCAATTAGATTAGAAGCATTTACTACCATTGTACCTCCATTGGAAAATTTAGAATCAATCAATTAATTATTCTTCACAACCAACAGTTTTTTAGAGTAATATCAAACACAACCAACGAAAAATGATTACTTTATCATAATTCAAACACCTACCGCTATTAAAATTTGTTCTTTGTTAGTCCTATTTGACCAGTTTGAAATATAGCTTTACCGTATCACATTTTGGTCATACTATTTAATAACTTAAAAATTGGCACTCTTCTATATAAAAATAAAAATTCTTTGTCCTAATATTTACCATGAAAATATATTGTACAATAATCTGTTTGTATTTGCTTCGCAGTGGGGATTGGAGAGCGAAACGAAGAGAGGGACCTTCTAATTTAATATGATATAAATATTAAAATTACCTGTATTATTTTATTGGATTATTATACATTAATATAATAATATATTCCATTTGTGCTATAGTATATATTAATAATATAATAAATATATTTCAACAGTAATTGTGTTTTTCTTTATTATTGTAATAAATAAAAACAATAAAAAGGCCTAATGTATTTTAACTTCGTACTAATAATAAGTATTGGATTGTTAAAACTCCATACATAGGCTATCTAACTTATAAACTAATTCATCATAGCCTGAAACTTTTGGTTACCCTATTGATACCTATTTTTGAAGATCTACCTGGCCGATTTTCATGTGGTTTGTTTTAAATGAAAGAAAATGTTGTCATTATTATCAAACAATTATACAATGTTATTTTATATCACCTGTGTGTTTATAGGGGCACTTTTTTATGTTAAAACCCTTATTCTTGAGATCTACCAGACTGATTTGTGTGCGGTTATTTTAAATGAAAGAAAGTTTTGTCTTTATTATTATTAAAAAAAAAAAAACAAGAATGTAATTTTTATTATATTGGTATAAATTTCAAATGGATTTTTTAAGTTTTTTTAGTTTTAGGTTAAAACCCTATTGATACCTATTTATAGAGATATAAGCTACCGAAATCGTGCGGTGTATTCTAAATGAAAGAACACTTTGTCATTTTGACCAAAAAATTATGAAATTTTATTTTTATATCATCGTTATACTGTATTAGCAAGGAAAATTTGTTGGATATTTTACTTTAGGTTACAGTTTTGTTGATAAATATTTCTAGAGATTCATATTGCTCTAGGACGTTTTTAGTAACCAATCTGTAACAGCCGACCTCATGACGCTTTTTTTACTTAGTTAATAATAAATAAACGGCACCAGGAACTGGCACATACTTTCTCACAAACATATTTAAATTATTAAACAGATTCACTGTGACTTCATAATTGTAGGTGGGGTAGGAGAGGTGATTTAAAGTAGGAGATTAAATAATAAATATTTTTATTATTATATAGAGAGAAAACTATTCGATCGATTTCGAACAAATTTGCACCAAACACGTAAATTAGGGCTGTATAGATGCAAGAAAAAATGTTTTGAAATTTTTTTTAAAAACAACCCCCCTTATGACCAAAAAACCATCCAAAATCAGTTATTATTATTATTATTATTAGCTAAACGAGAATTTTTAGAAAGATGCGGTTTTTTGCATATGGTAGGGTACATTAAGGGCTACGAATAAGCCAAATTTTATCAAAATCGTTATAGCCGTTTTTTTACAAAAAATAATAACTGATTTTTTGGGGGGTTTTTTGCCAAAAAGGGGGTTGTTTTTCAAAATTTTTCAAAACCGTTTTTCGTTCATCTATACAGGCGTACTGGACATGTCTGGTGCAAATTTGGTTGAAATCGATCGAATAGTTTTCTCTCTAGCTTTGTATACGTACAGACATACATACAGACATACAGACAAACATTTTGTAAAAACCACTTTTTTGGACTCAGGTGGTCCCAAAACGGATATTTCCACAAAAATCTCAACATCGATTTTTTTGCGATCACTATACTTTCTCTGTACTATAGTATAGTGAGAAAGTAATATAAATTTAAAATGTATTAAATTTTGTTATATGACTTTCAGATACTTTGATTTTTTAATTAATTATTCATTAATGCATATTTTTCTTAAAGTTTAAACTGGACATTGTATTAGTATAAAAATGTAACAATTAATGTAACAATTTCTATTTTTCAAAAGAGCCAATGTCATTAACGTTTTCTTTAACATGAGCCACGTTCTTAACCCGATTAGAAAAGTTCACAGGATTTTTTCTAAATAAAACCAATATACATTAAAGTGATGCATGTAACTTGATGCCTATACACCTGACATGTATTTCCCATTTAGAAGAAAGCTTTCAACAGAGTGGAATCCCATTTAGACAAAGGCCGTAAAGCAAAATTATAGATGGCACTGTATTAGCTTTTAAATAGATTATACAAAATGTGTCATGAGATTATGCAGACTCTAGAAGCTCATTTAACAAGTAAAACTAAACAAAGGTTCGCATATAAATATATATCCTACAACTCTTAGTTGTACATTCATTATTTATATGTAGATTAAATATTTTGCAAGAACATACACGTATTTGTTTTTGTTAAGTTTTTACCCTTAAGTGGAAGCACCCTTATTCATAATTCTAATAAAAGAGTGAGGAGTAAAACAAATACTTTAATAGTTTAATGTAACTAATAGTCTCTTTTTACATCTTATATAGTTAACTTTTTAGCAGGATGTAATTATTTCGTAAAAACTTGCCCTTTTTATAGTGTCTTCAAAAATAGTGCTACAAAATTCAGTAAAAAGGAACACCTCCTTTTTTAATGAACATTTTAAACTTCATTTTAGACAAAGACTAGAAAAAAAATATTTGTTTTCCTATTACAATAAGATACAACCTCCAAACTTTTTTGGTCCCTTACTTTTTTGGTATTGATCATCTAAAAAATTTCTGGGTGTTAAAAGCACCTCAATAGTTTTTGAAATTACTATGTTGCTGACAGAAACGATTAAAACTGAAAACATGTCAAATAGATAAGTTATAAAACTCTAGGAAGGTAATGAGCAGGACATGGAGCAGGGTTGCCATCACTATTTTATTTTGATAAGAACATTTACGTTCCCGACCCGGTTGTAGACGTGAAAGGAAGCATCCGCATTTTAAATCGATGCTATAGTTCTTAAATTCAAGTAGGATTCATAATGAACATTTCCTTACTTGGAGGACAAAATAGGCCTACACCCCGTGCATTCACTAAGGGTTAAAAGTACCAAATAACAAAGATTTTATTTTGAATTATTTTCAAAATGCAACCGGAAATCCTCAATTTACTTATCACGTTTATGAATTTAACGTAAAATATCAAAAAACTGTTGATTATACTACAAAATATTTCAGTATTTTAATGGGGGAAAGAATTTATGATTGTACATTTTCTGTAGCTTTAAATATGATCACTTCACTGATAAAAACAGAAAAATACAAATCCATTTTCAAGTGGAATAGGTCTAATAATCTTTAAAATGTATAATCTCGTAAGATTTCTTAAACTAACAGAATTCTTAACAAATTTTAGTTCTATTAAAATCTTGGGATTGTAGATGACTACAAGAAATCATTTTCTGTTCGTAACTCCAAAATATATTAAGCTACAGACTACACAACATTCATTAATTCGTTTGTTCTCAATGATATTTTGTTTGAATTTAACGGTTTTCGATGAAGTCGATGTTAAATATTTTTAAAACCTTCGATTTTCGAACTTATAGAAAATTAAGTCTTTGCATTCACTCACTTGTGATCACTGCCTGATAATATCCCGATAGTAAACCAGAACCCTCCTTAGACCTTCTGCTCTCCCAATATAAGACTCCACCTACCTAACAATGTCTCCAAGAAGGACCTTTCTGAAGTTCAGAGAGCAGCTGCATTAGAGACTATTATCGGCTACTACAGGAACTATTATGGAATATTTACAGATGGCTCACTGAACCAGCTCGATGAGAAATCTGGAGCAGGATATTTTGTAGACGACACCAATGAGTCATTCTATGTACCTGCACATTCTATATCAAGCACAGACGTGGAACTGTTAGCAATTGACGCAGCTGTAGCTCACATCGCCAGTGTGGAAAAGCGGGATGTTTGTATTCTCAGCGACTCTATGAGTGCACTGCAGATTTTGAAGCAGTACAAACCGTCGAACTACTACCGTAGAGTAAATGACATTCACGCTATGCATGGAAAACTCAGAGCTAAAAACATTTGGTTCCAGTGGGTTCCTGGACATTGTGGTATACATGGCAACGAGGAAGCAGATAAGATAGCTAGAATAGGTTTGGGCCCGATTCCATCCGGAAATCTTTCCTTGAGTGCCGGTTTTGCTCTTTGTGACAGAACCCTGCAATCTAAATGGGTTGAACAGTGGAATAACGAGAGAAACGGTCGCCATTTATACTCAATACAGAAAACTCATAACAACCTGGAAATTTACAAGGGAATCCCTCGTTCAGTATCGACTTTCGCATCCAGAGCGAGAACCGGACATATCGTTACTCAGGCATACCTCTTCCGTTTTGGACTGGCTGACTCGCCCACTTGTTTGGTATGCCAAGAACAAGAAGAAACTCTCCAACACATCCTTCTGAAATGCCCTGGTCCAGAAAATGCTCCTAGAAAGATACTTAAAGTGAGACTTAAAGGAGAATGCACCCTTGAAAGAGTACTGTCGAACAACACCTTTTGGCGACTTGCTGCCCTTGTTTATGAGAGACACCGTGTGGTTGATATCACTTGATATCAGATACACGCACAAGAAGTAAGAAGTAAGTAAGTTCACTCACTTGTAATTATGGGTGTTTAATACTTAATAGTCTACTATTTATACAGAGTGTCCCATAAGAGTGCCAAACGTCGAGAAATGGTTCTATGGGTCAAAATAAGGAAAAATATTAATATAAACACAGACCCGAAAACGCTTCGTTTTCTAGATATCCGCCATTTTGTTTATTGTACAAAATAATTCTTATCTAGAGAACGGTTTGCTTGATTGAGTTCAAACTTGGCAAGAAGTTTAACCTAACAATGATAATATATATCTCAAGAAAAATAAACCATTAAATACAATAATGAGTTTCAAAATGGCGGCTGTTTACAAATTTCAAAACCTAAATTATTTAAAAGCCGTACATTTTAACAAACAATTTCAAGACACTTTTTTTGTAGACCTTTTGATTTCCTTTCGGATAGTTTAACTGTCAAAATAATGGGATGAAGGATATTAGCTAAGTTAAAGATAATTATAGCAAATGTACATACAATATTGCTGTATTTACTGAGTTGGTATAGGATGCCGTGTTGAATAAACCAATTATTACACTAAATTAACTATTATCCTTCGTCCGAATGTTTTGACAGTTACACCATCCGAAAGGAAATCAAAAGGGCTAAACTAAAGTTATCTTGACATTTTTTGTTAAAATGTAGCCTGCGGTTTTTGAGTAATTTATGTTCGAAATTTCAAACAGCCGCAATTTTCAAACTCATGATTGGACTTATTTTTCTTGAGACATATGTTCATGCCAAGTTTGATCTCACTCAGTCCAACCTTTCTCTAGACAAGAATTATTGTACAAAGAACATAAATAATAAAGGATACCTAGAAAACGAAGCTTTTTCGGGTCTGTGTTTATATGAACTTTTTTTTCTTATTATGACGCGTAGAACCATTCCTCGAAATTTGGTTTTTACTTATGGAGCACCCTGCATACTTTAAATTTTACAATATAGAGAACATTAATCGCGCTACTATTTGTTTGAATAAAATGTTTGAATTTGTGTTTACTTGAAGAATTTGATCCCGAAGTACACGAATGTCTTCTTGAATCACACTGTATAGGCTATATAAAAAACCCAAATAAATCTGTATGTGTAAAGGAACGCCATGTTTTAGATGTGTTTGTAGTCGCCACTCAATAGCAATGCGTTAATGTAATAAATGTAACGACTGGTGGGTGTGGTTAAATTGTGTAATGGTTACATCCATAATGTCATGGTAATACATTTAACTCGCTAACTTAAAACAATTAATTATCAACTAGTCAAATACTTGTCCGCTCTAAATGCAATTACACTTTTTCGGTAATAAACCTTCATGCCATACGTCCACTGTAACTGATATTTTGCCTAAATGCTTGTTTACATTGTTAATAATGATTTATAACCTACTGCTAATCATTAGATAAATTTATACGCATATAAACTTTCTTTGGTAAAAAAGTTAAACATTTGCCAGCCGTTGTATGAAATGGATGGTTGTTCTTAATTCTTGTTTATTCCTTGTAGATTAATTTTATGTGTAATTAACTACGGGAGGCAGAAATACAAATTTGTTTACCAAAACCTACTTACATGGTGAAAATCGACCTTGTTCCGAAATAGAGAACGTTCGGTCTAAAATAAATTGAGATTTACCATTTATCTTAAAATAAAGTTTTTTTTTTATTTAGTCACATATGTTTAGATTTCAAAATTGCAACATTATTTGTTGAAACTTTTCACCCCACCACGGTGTTAGTTAAACTACAAAAAGGGGATTTCTGTTACAACAGATATAATTATTGTATCTAAATAAAGTTTCACGTGTAATACTTTATTTATATGACAGGGATTTAGTATTAAAAAATATAAATAGTGTGTCAAATTAATTACACTGTCTTAAATGTTGTACTTTTGCTTTCTCACTTTACTATAGTACAGAGAAAGTTAGTGATCGCAAAAAAATCGAAGTTGAGATTTTTGTGGAAGTATCCGTTTTGGGACCCCCTAAGTTCAAAAAGTGCAAATTTGATCGAAATCGATCGAATAGTTTCCTTTCTACCTAATAAAAATAATATTTATTAGTTACTCTCCTACTTTAATACAATTATGAAGTCACAGTGAATCTATTTAATAATTTAAATATGTTTGTGAGAAAGTATGTGCCAGTTTCTGGTACCGTTTATTTTGTAAGTAATTAAAACAATTAATTGATCAGAAATTTGTATCATTCAAGCTTCTTCCAATAAGGTGATGAATGACGTTTCACTTTAAAGCGTTTGTTAAAGTAAAACAACCTATTCCTCTGCTGGTCCGGACTTCTAAACTAAACTAAAGGCAAGCGAGTCTATATGGTGTGACCTGGAGTCTTCTCCAGACCATGGTTACTAACAGACTGATTTAGGCTTGAACATTTAGCTTCAAGATGGTTCCCCCTCCTTTAACTACAAACTGTGATATCAACTATTATTAGAATGCAAGTTATTATTTAGCACAACCACTATCAATATAGATCCAGTGGGCATTGTCATATACCTGGCCAATTAGGGTTTCAACCAACTATTTGGGAAATTGATCTACTCACGAAGACGCTGTATAGCTGCATCTGTGTTCGAAATATATTATTAGAATTTGTTTTGCACCAAATTTAATTAATATCATAATACAGAGGAATTAACCTATATTACCGGCACCAACTTCATTTTTCAAATGTGACAAATTTGTAGTTTGTCACTTAGTTCCTATGTATTATGGGTTTAAAAATTTAAAAAAACATTGGTTGATTTTAAAAAGTTACTTGTCTGTATAAACAATGTTTTATTAGTGTTAAGAGCTTTTTCATTGGTTCAAAACGTTTCCGGACAAAAATATCTTCCGTTCAGTTATGATGTTTTAAAAACTGTATAACCCTCTTAATTTTAAATGGTTAATCATATAAAAAAAGTCTTAAAATAACTTGTAAAATCCAAAATCATCATAAAATACAGAGTGTTAAATAAGAAATTAGAAAGTTGTCCACCATGTTATAAATTGGTGGCCAATTACAAGTACTTTAACTAATAATTTTTAATTTTCTCAAGAAACAATTCAAGGTTCCCCAATTAAAGTTTGCCGTCAGATTTATAGTTTACCAATGGTGGTCAATTTAATAAAATACGCTATGTATACGTGTATATACAGAGTGTTACTAAAGTCCGGCCACCCCTAATACATTAAAAATTGTTGCACATATCAATTTCGTACTAAAAAACTATTTTTATTATGATTTCAAAAAATGTATTCACCATCTTGGAGCCGCCATCTTAAATGTAACTTTGTTTTTTTTTAAATTTCAAGGTGGTCATGTGATACATCATTTCGATGTAGAATTTTAAGAGAGAAACAACGTGAAAGTTGCACATCCAAATCTATAACCCATTAAAAATGGCGGCCAAACAAAAAACCAACGAAATCGTGTTTTTGATTTTGCCCCATTTTGCTGTACTATTTTATTTTTTATTTTTTTATTAAGCATTATTCTTTTTGGATTCAGAATTAAATAAGCTTTCAAACAATATGTCACACAACGATATTTGATAGTATTTGGTTGAACCAATCGAAATCAATTTTGGAAAACTCTAAATGGCTGTTACTACAAAATTTTAAATGGCAAGGTTTTCTCATGTGGCATTCTGTTTTAAGCATATTTATAAGCATTTAAATTGCCACCTTTGAAAATGTGGCCTAAAACTTGCTGTCCAATATTACCCATCCAAACATTAACTTTCAATGGATATTGGGTATGAGTTTTTTTCATACCAGTGCGGGTTTTCATCAGACCAGTATCTGTAGTTTTGTTTATTTCAGCATTTAATAAAAAAAGTTATGTCATCGCTGAAAATCATTCTACTTAACAAATTGTTATCATCATCAATTTTACTCATCATAATTTCGCAGAAATCAATTTTTTGATCAAAATCTTCATCGAAGAGTTTATGCACTAAGTGCACTTTGTATGGCTTAAAATTATTATATTTTAGAATTTTGAGAACAGAATGATGACTGACACCGTGATCTAGTGCTACTTTTCGAGTAGACGAATTACTATCTTCAATAAAAGATTGTATAACGTCAAAAGATGCATTATCGCATGTAGTGGTTTTGGGTCGTCCAGTTCTTGCTTTATTCTGAACGTTGTACGGTATGTTTCTTCAAAACGAGCAACAGTTCTCGAAAGGTACATTATGAAATAGGAATACGCTCACGAACAGTAGCATTGAACAGGTCGGTTACTTCACTGTATGACCTCTGTCTATCTCCATCATTAAAATTGTTATTCTTTCGTGTTATTAAAATATGCACCAAAAGAATAAAACACTTAACTTGCTTGAAAAATAGAGATGCAAATTAATTTTTCTATTTGTTCACATAATTGTTGGGAAAAATCAGTCGTTGCACAAATTACTAATACCGTACACACTAGAAGGACAGCTAATCTAAACCACAAACAATTTATTGTGAAATCTAAACGAAGTCCATTGTTGAACAACTAATTATAAACATTGATTACAACACGTCATTATGATATTAAATGGTTTGAAGAAATAGTAATTTAGAATAATTTCCATTTGTACTACGTCGAATATACATTTCAATACTTGTCAAATACCTTAATTAAAATGTATATATATTGTAAATATAGTTTTGTTTCAAAATCTCCCAAAAAATCTGATTTTAATTTAATTTTAGCTAACTATAAAATATAGAAAAATATTAAATACAAAATTTTATTTGATCGGTGTACTTTTAAGGCACTTTGTTTAATTCAACGTTAAAACCATATTGATAAATATTTCTGGAGATCTACCTGGCCGATTTTCATGAGGTTAGTTTTAAACGAAATAAAATGTAATTATAATAAATAAATAAATTATGAAATTGTTCAATGAGTACTGTGGTGAATTTAAACAATAAGAAACACTGAAGCCCCAACCACAAGTTCGAACTTGTGGATGGGGCTTCAGTGTTTCTTATTGGTTAAATTATGAAATGTAATTTTATTTCATCGATTTACAAATAAGGGCACTTTTGGGGTTTTTTGGTTTTAGGTTACAACCCTATTGATACCTACTTATGGAGGCTCTTTTTGCCCTTTGACTTTCTTTACTAACCCATCTGAAACATCCGATCTCGGGAGGCTGTTTTACCTAATTATGTCTATTTTTCTTAAAAGTTAAGTAAACAATATAAAGATTCGGTTTCAAGAGTCCAAAGTAAGATTTAAATCAACAACTATCTAGAACTATTTCGTATATTTTCCGTTTAAAAAGATAACTACGTTTTTATATTATAAAAAAGTATTTAGCTATTAGTTTTAAAATGTAAAGTTAATAACCTTAGAAAAAGAATTATTAATGCGGATTTAATAGTTCTAGAAGAAATGAACTGCGAAGTGTAAGAGTAGATTTAGTTGTCTCGTGAGAAGTAATCTTCGTCTGTTACTAACGAAGACTAATTATTTCATAGTGAGGATAAATCACTTTTATACAAAGTTCACTTCACCGTCCATTTGATCTATTTCGCTGTTAGTCGTAGTCATGTATTTTCATGTTATTGAAAATATTAGGTGCAAAGTCGATGTGGTGTAACTAATATATAATTCTACTAATATATTTGATTGCACAGGCTATTCAAAGTCTTCGTGAGTAGACAAATTTCTCAAATATTTGGTTGAAACACTAAAACATGTAACCTCAGTTTTCGAAAATCGTGTCAGCGGTTCAGCTACGAGGTCTAATCATTTTTTAACATAAAATCGTTTGCAAAGTCTTATAACCACAATCACAGTATTAGTCCGTTTTGCGTTTGCATTTGTTTCAAATCAGGTTCATTTTACTTTCTCACTATACTATAGTATAGAGAAAGTATAGTGATCGCAAAAAAATCGATGTTGAGATTTTTGTGGAAATATCCGTTTTGGGACCCCCTGAGTCCAAAAACGTGGTTTTTACAAAATGTCTGTCTGTATGTATGTCTGTATGTCTGTATGTCTGTCTGTATGTCTGTATGTCTGTATGTCTGTATGTATGTCTGTATGTAGACAAAGCTAGAGAGAAAACTATTCGATCGATTTCAACTAAATTTGCACCAGACATGTCCAGTACGCCTGTATAGATGCACGAAAAATGGTTTTGAACAATTTTGAAAAACAACCCCCTTTTTGTCCAAAAAACCCCCAAAAAATCAGTTATTATTTTTTTATAAAAAAACGGCTCTACCGATTTTGATAAAATTTGGCTAATTTGTAGCCTTTAATGTGCCCTACCATATACAAAAACCCGCATCTTTCTAAAAATTCTTGTTTAGCTAATAATAATAATAATAATAATAACTGATTTTTGGGGTTTTTTTGGCCATAAAGGGGGTTGTTTTTCAAAAATTTTCAAAACTTTTTTACGTGCATCTATAAAGACCTAATTGACGTGTTTGGTGCAAATTTTATCGAAATCGATCGAACAGTTTTCTCTCTAACATGTCCAGTAAGCCTGTATAGATGCACGAAAAAGGGTTTTGAACAATTTTGAAAAACAACCCCCTTTTTGGCCAAAAAACCCCCAAAAAATCAGTTATTATTTTTTTATTAAAAAACGGCTCTAACGATTTTAATAAAGTTTGGCTTATTTGTAGCCTTTAATGTGCCCTACCGTATACAGAAACCCGCATCTTACTAAAAATTCTCGTTTAGCTAATAATAATAATAATAATAACTATTTTTTGGGGTTTTTGGCCATAAAGCGGGTTGTTTAAAAAAAAATTTCAAAACCATTTTACGTGCATCTATGAAGACCTAATTGACGTGTTTGGTGAAAATTTTTTCGAAATCGATCGAATAGTTTTCTCTCTAGATAATAATAATAATAATAATATTTATTAGTTAATCTAAATCTTAAGACTTACCGTCAAACAATATTCATTTGAAAACCATCATGCGACGGCCGTTTCGGCTATTCAGCCATTATCAAGCAACTATAAGCCGGATGATCCTTTGTCAATTATTAACATAAAAACACTAAAACATAGTTCACAACACAATAATACATATTATACATATTATTATATTAGTTAATCTCCAACTTTAATAAAAAAACTCTCCTACCCCACCGTACAAGTCACAGTGAATCTGTTTAGTAATTTAAATGTATTTGTGAGAAAGTATGTGCCAGTTCCTGGTACCGTTTATTTTATTTAATTGAGATTTTGCATATTGCGAGTAGGCCTATCTTTAATACACAGTGCATTGCGTGTTTCGCACGCTATTCTGCAAATTGTGAGTATCTTCAATACACAATGCAGTGCGTTCTTCGCACGCCAACACCACGGTAAAATCCACCACATGGCTTTGAACCGGGTACTTTTATGATATTGATCGATTTGATATTGAACCGGGTACGTTTTGATCGATTTTGAGGGAACCAAGGCTAAACGATGGCGTAAAAAAGCAAAATGTGCAGAATAACACCCTACATTTATATTTGTAGAAAAACTCTAAAAAACATTTATTCTCGTATGAACAATCTAAAAAAATAGTTACTTCCGGCCAAAAAACGTGCTTCCGGTTGTTACATTTGTTTGGCTAACCAGCTCGTATGAGTGGCATAGACAACCAACATGTGTACGCAATTTGGACCAAATACGGCCGCTAGAGTGCGAATACACTTATATATATACATTATAATACATACATATATATGATTTTTAATGACACCCCAAAACGTGTTCTGGGGACCATGATCGGTGCTAATTTTCTACTCCCGACCTTGAGTCTTACCATAAGAGCAACTGCAATAGCTCATTTTCCTTTGGAAATTCGCTAATAATTCAAATTAAATCGCAACCCGAATCGGTCATTTTATAAAGAATGTTCAGTTTTTTCTCATCAAGAAATTACAAGAAATAGATTTATAACATGGTTTAAATGAGGCAATGTCAAAGCGTTCAGCTTTAAGAAACTGCATTGTTTACCCTGCTCTCGCTGGGGACGCCGGTTGATTTCTAATTTGCTAAGTTGTAAATTATTGTTTTTAACTTGCATGATTCTGATATTTTTAACTGGTAATAATCAAAATTACATTTTTTGTGCCACCACGTGTCTTTTTGTTGAATTATTGAAGACAACGTGTATCGGAACAATACATCCATCATCTGGTTTACAGTATCACTCCGAAGAGATAGTGTAGTAATTGTTATTCAACTGTAAAATCCGAGCATTTGCACTAAAGTTGGTTAATGTATGCTCAGAAGAATGGGAAATATACACAGAGTTCAAAATGATTTGATTACATTTAAACGAACAACTGTCATTCTATGCCCATAATCTGTTAGACACGGTTATGAATCACGTGAATAACATAAGGAATTATAACAGTCAATAGGTTGTCTTACTTAAGCTGATATCTTAAGCAGTTTGATACAATTGGCCATTAGTCCATCAATCCGTAACCCAAAAGGGAGGCATAGATGCAAAAGGTCGGGTAGTTCAGATTTTTTGGTATGTTATATGCATAGGGACACTATTTAAAATTCCAAGTTTTCCAGAATTGCTAGGAAGATTAAGGTTTATGATTTTCTAAGAGTTAAACAAGTGTCTGTTCACAGTGCTTGCCAAAAACGTCACTCAATCCCAAATGCATAGCAGCATCTCTTTGTCGGGGAAGTTTGGGTACTGAGGCTGTGAAATTGACAAGAACTTCTACAAAAACGTTTATTTTCAACGGCGTTGTTTCTTTCCTTTGCGGAGAAGAGATATCCAATAAATTCCTTGTAGCCCAGAAATGGTAGAAGCTGTCGAAAAGGAGTAATGTGATAACAGTGGAAATTAATTCAATGAAAGATACAATACTGAAGGCCGCTTGATATACGAGGTGATGAATGGGAAATGCAAATTTAACACTTGCCCTGAAACAGCCACCAAAAGTACTATCGTATGTTTAAAAAATATTGGGCACAAAGTACTTAACTTCTGCTTGGTATGAGAAGAAGAAATTGGACCCTGAAAAAGAAGAAAATGTGAGTTATTGAAGCTGCAGCTGAACTAATGTTAGGAGATATTCGAGCAATACCATATAGAACAAAAAAGAATATTAACCTTCAGATAATTTCTTGGAAAATATTGATTCTGAATTACCCAAATCAATACTAAGATTTTTTGAAATTCTCATCCTCAATGGTAAGCGTAGTAGTCTGGATAGATGGAAAAAGAAATGTGTCGCAATGTCAGAAGCCCTAATAGTGGCAGTTCGACCTCGTTCGTTTTATTCTCATTTTTACTTGGAGTTGGTGTATATTTGTACCACAAATTTGAACCAAAGCACCTTATTGAACTACTGTCAAATCTAGGTTTCTCATCAAGTTACAAAGACACCTTGGTCCTGACAACATCGGTAATCCTACGTCCTGAGAGTCTGGAGAAGTGCTTTTGTGCAGTTCGTATTTGATAATGCTGATTCAACAGCTTGATACAAAATTCAAAAAGCTGTATCTCAGAAGATATTCATGGTAGAAATTCCACTTTGGTCACATATTACAGCTACATTTCTCTACTTTAAAGTTTGTCCTTATCAGTTTTGCTTGAAACCCCCTTATTTCACGGAGAAAAAACGAAAATACTATGTAAAACCTAAATTTTTTTAAAATTTGCTTGTAATTTGAATTACTGTTAACTAAAAAATTTTGCTTGATTTTATTTGAAATTGTGGCAAATTTACTGTTTTTTAAAGAAAGACTGTATCATTTTTTGTCAAACCAATGCTGAAAATTTGAAAAAACTAAATCAAGGTCAAACAAATTGTTGTTTTTCGGCGCCAGTAGCATTCGCGGAGCACGGCCGAGGTCGAAAACTTTTAAATAGTGCCATTTACAACATACCAAAAAATCAGAACTACCCGACCTTTTGCATCTATGCATGTACAGATTGACTGAACTACATACCAATATGCGCTCTTAACATTTCCGATGGTACGCGAGTTTTGTTAAAAGTGTATGTCTGATGTGTTTTAATATGAGATAAAGGATAACCACCTGAGTTTCATAGTTTCGAAACAAGTTGTCTTAAATAATTTTGCAAGACAATATTTAATGATCACTGCATTTTATTATCAGATCAAAACTAACAGAGGCCAACTCTGAATTTGTTTTAGTGAAACATTAAATTTTGTAACCGTTCAAAAATTGGTTTTACTAACGACATTATCTCTTCAAAATAACTACAATAAATCTTTTAAGATTAAAGTCTCAGAATAACCCACTATCAAATGACTAGAATATTTAAGAATTTTTAAGTGCATACTAAAGTAATTCATAGTTTTTAATCGCCTCTTTTCCTGAAAAGCTTTATTGCTAGATCAAGGCGCACATCTACTATAGTATGGAAGTGATGTGAAACAATGGAATGTTGGAATTTGTTAACATCGTATAGCAAGATATTGAGGGGTAGACCATTAATCATAGCGCTTTGAAGAGGTCGATCGTGTATCAAGGTATGACTGGGGGGGGGGGGGGAGATTGGAGCCATTTCAATATAATTTTCAAACTACGTAATATTATTAATGTTAATGTTTTGCTTGCAACTTTTAATAAAAAATGTTATGTTATTTTACTGCAATTTTTCAACTGACAACTCAAAACCATTACTGAATTCTACTGGCATTTATGTCACAACATTAAAAATATTTGTTTGCCAAAACTAAAATTGTTTTATAACTTTTAATAATAATAATAATTATTGTATTTATTATTACACTTCTATAACAATAAACATAACAATACGAAATGTATACGGATAGCCAAATGACAACATGCAAACTTGGCAAGACCGTAGTAACTGTCTGCCAGAGTAGCAATTGTCTTATCTTCAATAAAATATGTAATGCTTATTTACAAGACTATGTTTACTTACATGCTAGAATTAACCTATAGAAAAAAATTAAACAAGCATACATTATTTATACAAACTCACAAGAAATCTTATCCAAATTACAATAAGTATTAGGTTTTAAAAACAAAATGTAAATTACTTTCCTCTACTTCATATCTATTACATTCTCATATGTGTAAAATCACAAACTAAATTTCCTTTTCCTAAAACTACTACTTTAAGAGGTCTTTTAAGCCTCAATAATAGGGTAGAAATAACCATTGATCCTCCGGTGATGGAAAGTCATATAAAAAGCATTGAGTTTACTTTGTTGCTGAATCATATGTTAGTAAAACAGCTTCTGAAACAACAATGAATCAATGAACTTCCGTGTGTGTGTATTCTTGACATAACAACAATTGTTTTTTATAAATATGAATGTCCATGTTTTAATGAAGTTTGTTATAAAAGTAAAATGAAAATGATTCACTAAAACTGTACCTGAAGAGAAAATGTTGTTAGTCTTACGGGAGGAAATTATCTTAGGCCCCCTCAAGAAACAAATAACTAGTTCAATATGTCGAGCTATTCCCTACCAACAATTTAGATTTATACCTATGTATAACAAAGTGTATAATTTTCCATAAAATAAAGAACACTCATAAGCTAACCAATTCTTATGATATGCATTCTACACTTTAAGATCAGGCAATACAAATGAATATACAATTGAATGTTATACAAAATTAAACATACAAGCTGTATTTCTTCTTGACTTATTCCAACTAAAATAAACGGTACCAGAAACTGGCACATACTTTCTCACAAACATATTTAAATTATTAAACAGATTCACTGAGACTTCATAATTGTATTAAAGTAGGAAAAGGGATACATTAAAGTAGCAGAGTATCTAATAAATATTATTATTGTTAGAAAACTATTCGATCGATTTTATACAAATTT
>JAGFPH010000074.1:463011-500426 GCA_018207615.1 Philaenus spumarius
AATAATTACCTTTGTATGTACAGTAGTGAAGGAAAACCACCAATTTCTGAAGGAAATAAAATTAAAAAAATAATAAATAATGATAACAATAATACAAATGAATTACTTAAAAATTAAACTCTTTAGTTTAACTAAACCTATATGTCCAGGCTTTGCTGCAAAATTTACTTATTTTAGTCCAGTGACTTCCATTTATTTGATTTAATAGTTCTTGAACAGACAATACATTCTTCCTGAAAATGTGGGCCTAAACTCCTTGAGTATAGTCCCGACACAGCAAGGAAATGTCGGATGTATTCCTCTCCATTGATGTTGCACAAGGAACACAGTCTGGAAGTAACTGAATATGAATATTTATTTAAATTTATTAATTAAGTCCTGGTTTTAAAAAAAATTAAATAAAATGTCCGTAATTAAATAAAATGTCTTGTCACTTTTTAATACTCTGTATTAAAGTTCAACTGTTTATAAAACAATAAACAACCACTGTCATACAACAATAACTAGTAATTTGAAGCAATTTTAGTATTAATTCTGTCTATAGCTTCCTCTATCCAAAAATTCGGAAACATGCAATTATTTGGAATGTCATAAAGTTCACATAAAACTTGCCACTTTTTATACAAATATACCTTCTTCGCTAGTAGCTGCCTTAATAGAAGATTTGGGAATTGAGTCGAATGTAGCTTCAAACATCTCTTTATATACAGCAAATGCAATTTGATTGTATACACAAAAATAGGATATATTTCAGTTTCCAGAAACAAAGTGTAGTTAGCAGCATTATCAGACAATTTAACTATTTTCTTTTTTTTAAAGCGCTTGATCACTTCCACTGAATCATATAATTTACATCCCCACACCTGAGTACCGTAATTTATTATCGATCTTAGGACAGAGTTGAAAATTACCATTTTCCTTTCAAATGATATGTTATTGTTTAAAATTATAGTGTTAAATGAATTGAAAGAAAATTTGGCTACTGATAATTGGTTCCTAAAATGCTCCTCCGGAGACAACTTAGCTGACAGTGTAATGCCTAGGTATTTTATACGTATTTACCACTTCGATTCGTTGTTCCCCGCATCTCCAATTCTCGTGCTTTGCAGGATTTCCGCCATTCCTGAATACTAGAATCTTTGATTTATCCAGCTTTACAATAAGGTTCCATTTTAAGCAATATATTAATGAAATGCATTGACCAAATTCTGCAAAGTGCGCTTATCCGATGCCAGAAAAACAATATCATCTGCGAACGCTAAAAGTTTAATGATGGTACCCGATATGTTTCCTCCGCCCTCCAACTAGTTGTCAATATCGTTCATAAACAAAGCAAATATTATCGGACTTAAATTCACCCATGTTTGACACCAGCCCATGTCTCGAATTCTCTAGATAGGCCCTTTGCGTTCCACACAGCTGCACGTGTATTTGTATATAATTTTCTTAAAATATTTATCAGTTTTGTTGACATTCCATATTCCGTAATCTTATAAAACGGTGCACAACGGTCCACCCTATCCACAAATGCCGCAGATAGATCCACAAAAAAGCAAACACTTCACTACATTTCGTACTCAGTTTAAGCTTCACTATACTTATCAAATTATGTATGTTATCTATTGTACTGTACGATATGCGAAACCCAGCCTGGAATTCTTTTATCATGCCCCTTCTGCCTACCCAATGAGTCAATCTATTCAGGAGTAGACTAGAAAAACATTTTCCAATCACGTTATCGAACGACAATCCTCTGTAATTGGAAGTTTCACTCAGATTGCTCTTTTTATAGATAGGAACACTTAAAAACTGTGTTTTTCGATATAGCAAAAAAACATTTGTTGCACCTTTAAAACCTTGTCCCTTAATGTAGCGTAGTTTCCCATTATAAGTGTTTTATTTTTATTTTAACCCACATAACTACCCTCCAAAAGTACACGAAATATGTGCTAAAAGTCTTGAAATAAAGTTCATACCAAGAACTACAATTTTTCGAAATTGCATAAAAATTTCATAAAGTTTTTATTTTATTCCAATTTTTCTGTGTAAAAGCCCCCCTAAGTTCATGTACTTTTTACTTCTTTCTTATGTGAAAGGAGTCTTCGTGCAAAATTTGAAGTTTCTAGGATGACTTTTAATTTTTGGCTAGCTTTTCTTATTTTTTCCACAACGTGGAATCTAAAGCAATTAAAAGGTTATTTAGAGTCTTAAAAAAAAATGTTTTCTTAAGCTGCAGCTTTCCTATTTAATATTTGTTAAAAACCAGGCGATGCATAAAAATGTTAACGGTCGTGGGATCACCGTCAGGAACAAAGTTCATCGCGCCTTTTCTTCAAATCTTTTACCAGCCTTAACGGCAACATACACACAAAATATTAATCTTTCAATATCCGTTTATTATTACTTTGTTTTTTATACAATTATTTACTGTTTCCATACGTTTAATGTTACTATATTAAAGTTGTAGAATTAATTATAACATCAAAGATAACATGGCAAACACAATTAAATGTCCATTCATTGTAAATACATTCAATAAACATAAAATGTTAGTTCATCTGTCTAGGCCTGACTTAAAATTATTGTGTGTGTGTGTATGTGTGTGTTTAATTTATTTTACCTGTATTAACGGTAACATACATACAATCATTTTAGGTTATGCTTAGACTTAAAATTACTTTCTAGGCCTAACCTAAAATTATTGTATGTATGTTGCCGTTAAGGCAGGTAAAACAAATTAAATGTACACACAATAATTTTAGATTATGCCTAGACTGATGAACCAAAATTTTATGTTTATTGAATGTATTTCAGCGCTTGATGTCATTTTAAAGCTTTGGCCAATGTGCATCCAAATGGCTTTTCCAAAACTAAGAAAATCCTTTTTTATATATTTATTAACAATTTAAAACATTGATTTTAATATTCTTTTACTTTGTCACTATTAATTGTAGCGGTAAAGAATTTCGGAAGAAGAATTTCGTCCCCAAGAGTTTGGTATTTTTTTAAATCGCTATTTGAACAATTGCGGGTTTTAAATGGATTTAGGTTGAGCAATGTCCGCGTAACCTACCGCCGCTATAGGGTGAAACTATGGAGTTCGAAGGGTGCTTTCTGTTTTACTAGAGCCGACCCTTAATTTAAATTGATGAACAAAACACGTGTTTCTTTAATGTAGTTACATTCATTGCCATAGAAAAAAAAATTGTAACGATTTTTCGTTACTTCTTGTATTTTATTAATAACACTTTTTTCGCTACGCATTACTTTTTCTATTAACTCCTACCGAAAAACGCGTTAAGGAATTTCGTTCCAAAAATATATTTGTTCCAGTTAAAGAGAATGGAAATTGGTAGACTTGTCTACAATGATTATGATTGAAAGAACCTCAGGGCATCACATTTCACTTGGGTGTATTAATTCCAATTAAAATCATACAACTACCTAGGTTACTAATTATGAAAATCTACTCTATTATACTGAAAATATTGCATAAACCGTTATGTAGTTTGTGAGAGAACAATTACACTTCAGAGATTAAAATATTATATTATAGAAATTGGTATATATTAGTAATTAAACTCGAAACGAGCAAGTCTATTTCAAATACATTTGTGTTACATACACTATTATGTATTGTATAAATATAGAGTACATAAAAGTTACCCTCTAGTGGAAAGTTAAATAATAAATTATAGTGGAGTCAGAACGTGTCTCACGTCAACCACGTTGCCAATAGTGTCAATGCGGGAAAGTTAAATTAAATCTACTTTGTCACTCCTCTTTCTATTTATTTAGTTGGTTTAGTCCGCGTGACAGACAGTGTTAATTTCAAAAGGTACTCAATTTGTTCAAATTTTTAAGCACTCGAATTTGCTCATCCGAGGCATTTACTGTAAATCAGAACTTCGAGATTAAAAGTTCACAAATCATACTTTCTGTTGGTTAGGTTTACATAAACCAATGGTAATTTTAAAGGTTGTTTTTGTGTTTAGTTATTGATTTAATTTTGTTTGCTAACTATTTCAAAGGAGCTATTAAAGTGACTTTTATGATGAGAACTAAGTTCGGGAGTGGTCGATGAGCACCGATCATGGTCAGCGGAACACGTTTTTGTGTGTTATTAAAATATGTATATATTTGTATGTTCACAATCTTATTACATTTTACTTCCGATTTGGTCCAAATTTGTTACACGTTAGTTAGAAAAAAAATCCAGAAGCACTTTTTTGAGAAAAAGTAAAGATTATTTAAGGTTTTCGAACTAGAATCAAAGTTTTGTGAGTTTATTTACAAAAAATAAATAAAGGAGATTATACTGCACATTTGTTTTTGTTACAAGACCGTATAGCCCGCCTGGATTCCCACTAAGTCGATTAGAACGTAAAATGCAATAAAAGCGAGCGAAGCGAAGCGAAGCAGTCTAGTAGGGACCTACTATCCCTACGAAAGTGAACGTTAGGGTGAGCTAGAGAAGACAATGTTTGTTCACTACGAACTACTGTGAATCATACGCAGAGTCGCCCGTACCACACGTGATGTTCCAACCATGGTAAGGTGGCGCTTCACTTTAAACTCTCGGTGAATAAGGTTATAATATATTTTTGGAAGCAGCTATTCAGCGACTTTGTGAGTATACCATTTCCCAAATAGTTGATTGAACATATATACATACATTAGTCCTAAAAGATATAAACCTTATTTTGTAAATTCTTTCAACTTACGTCAGTGGTTCAGCTACGTGTTCCAATAATTTTTAATTGATTTAATAAAAACAAGTTATGGTTGCTTATTATACATTGTAATATAATAGACACTTTGTCAAATACATCCTGCATACAAAAGGCCCAAATAGAAATGGATGCAAGCAATAAAATAACACGTATATACAGTAAATATAATTTATTGAATTAAATTATTTCATAAACAGACTTCACAACTTTAGTCTCTCTATGGAATATTTAAGTAAATATTTATAAAATGAGAAAGCATTATGTTATGGGTGTCTTTTTTGAATGGGTCACCATTAATTACTATCATGTAAACTATAAATCTAACAGCAAAATTTAAATGGGAAACCTTTCCTTATTTTTTGAGAAATCACAAAATATATAATTAAAATATTTGTAAATTGCCCTATTTTCCAATGTGGCGGTTAACTTTCTAATTTTTTTATGAAACACCCTGCATTTTATGAAAATTTTGGATTTTACAAGTTATTTAAGAATTTTTGTTGTTAGTGTTTTTTTTACGACTAACAGTTTAAAAGTTATAGGGGTATACAATTTTAAAAACACCCTAACTGAGTGGAAGATTTTGTTGTAAGGACCCATGAAAACGCTGTTATCTCTGCTGCTTCGCTTCGCTCGCAGCGGACAAACTCGCTAATGTGGATTGTCAATGATTTTCGACACCGCATTAAATATATATCACTAAATCCGTTTAGCCACAATTTAATCCTTGAATTGCATTCAATAAAATTTTCGGCTTGAAAGTTTTGCTAAAACGAATACTTCTAATATTGCAACTTTTAACGAGTTCTTCTTACATTAAAGGAAAAGATTTCATTTCAAAACTTTTTTAATATTCCTAAATTCTTAGACTTTATTTCTTTACATTTTATACGTTTAAGTTTGAAGAGAAGTTTGAACTTATTTTAAATATAAAAGGGTACGTCTATATTTATGAATTGAAAACGGAAGATTTTTAAGTATTGGTATATTTTGTTAAGTACTAAGATTATAAAATAAAGTGTCTTGAGTTATGGAATACATTGTCTTTTGATGTTGACAATTATAAACGCGCTTTAATTGGGGACATGTGGGAAAATGGTGTAGTGGTACATAATGTATTACTTTTTGGTTACAAATGGTAAATTTCATTTTATAAAAATTCGATTAATTTTCGATTAATTTAATTATATTATATACATTATATATATAGACATTATATTGTATATACATTATATTATATAAGGTAAATAATAATAAACTACGTGTCGAAGCAACAGTATTCAAAGTATCTTTTAAATAAAATTAAAACCATTTCCAGCTCATCATCGAAACATAAAACACAAACTTCACTGACACGTGATCAAACTTGTTAAAAAATCTTGGAAGGCTTATAAATATTTTTTAATCAAACAATAAGAAAAACCTTAACAAAATAAATATCTTTGACATGTAGTTTAACAGTTTTATTTAATTTTTAGCGAATTTTCATAGGAAAGATGATCTATTGCAGTGGCTCTTATCGTGAGGCCTAAGGTCGGGAGTGGTAAATGACCACCGATGTTTATTTTTTAGTCATATCAGTTTTTTTATGAAAAATAACACTGTATTTATTTTAAAATGTAAAATCCACGTATAAAACAGTGTAACAAATCCATTTAGTGGATTTTACAGTAGAGGCGAATTCTGACCTGAAGCCGCAAGGTCGAGCCACAAACTCACGTTTTTTTTTTACAATGTTTTTTTTAGAATTTTTGGGATAACAGCAGTAGGACTTAGTAAATTTTCATATATTAAGAATCATTTTTAGGCCCTCAGTTCTTTCGTTTTGTAAATTAATTTGGGAAAAGTAAAGCATCTGCAGAAAAAAGTTTTTTAAATTCTAAGAAACTCAGAAAACTAAGACATCGCAAGCCACTGTTTGTTGAAACTGATATTTTGACTGTTATAAACTTAGATATTTTTGATTTTGTAATGGAAGTAAAAAATATTTTACATATTATATTATGTATCCAGTTAGAAATCTGGTTCATAATTATAATACCAGTTTTTGTAACAAACTTAACAATCAAGACATAGATTGAATAAATCCATGAACTATGATTTAGTTTTAGGAATCAAACTTTTCAACAAACTGCCTTCCACTTTTCAAAGCTTGTCAAATAGTATAATTTTTCGTATCATACTTTTTATAGTTGGCTGAAAGAGCACCAATTTTATAAATTGGATGAATGTTTAAATTGCGAAATCAATAATGAGTAAGCCAAGGTGACGACCTAGGTGTGTCATCTAAGTTTCACAATTTATAAACTGCTAAAAGTTTAATTTCGCTAAGCCGGTTAGTTTCATTTCCTCACCACTCAAGAGCGTTGATATTATCGAGTAATTTTAACACTAGTAGTGAGGCGCAGAATAATGGCTGTGTAAAAATGTTACGAATACTTTTTGCTGTGCTCGTTTTTATTTAACATTTGATCAACATCAAAGAGCGGATAAATACATTTTCCTCTTGTGAGCGCGCTATGTGTACTCAATAATAGTACCACGATTGTAATTGGAAAAGTCGTTCTTTGAACAGCGATATTACAAAGGGAAGCGGAAAATAATGAATATCATCATCAATGTTGACTTGTGTTGTGAAATATGAAAGTCATTAATTGTTTGAAAAACTGCCGACAGGGAACAAGGGTGTTTTAATTATATCTACGCTATTCATTTATTTTGAACAGCAAAATACTGATATTATTTAAACTAAGAAATCATAAACTGAAATCAGGGTTTGCATAATTTACACATCTTTGAACATTAAATGTTCAACCACAATGCACACAATCATATTCTTATCAGACACCAAGTGTCATGCTTGGTGATAGTATACTTAAAGATGTACAATCAATAACATTTTTTCTAATTGATGACAAGTTGAACTAGCATGACCACGTTAGCAGTATTAGTGCCTAAATTACCTCGGGAATTTTGTACTGAGAACTTTGAAGGTATAGGCCTACTGTGTTAAATCGATACTTTTAACAGCCTGTGATGAAGTTCAGAATAAGAAAAAAATGTTTGTCTTGCAAAAAACCTTAGGCTTATTGCGGGGCGAAATAAAAAACAAAGTTGTAAAAACTATTTCATGAAATTTGGAGTAGTTACTCTTCCGTGTATTTACATTCTTGAAGTGTGCTTTTGTTTAAATTCAAGTGTGATCATGTATAAAATATGGGTATACACAACTAAATCACCAGACAAGTTTGTGTGTATCGTGCCAGACAGTACAGGCGAAATGTAGGTCTATACAGTAAACTTTCCTCACAAGCTGTTGCAAAGTTCCTAAAAGCATTCCAAATGCACCAAACTACAGAATTTTAAAAACAGTCTTAGACAGCTTCTATTGTCTGGATCCTTTAACTCGGTGGATGTTGTGCATCATGATCGTACTAATTCATGATAGATGTGATCTCTTTTTTTGCGATATGTTTTATCCTGTCTGTAATTAAACATATTCTTACAGATTTTTTATGTTTTAAATTTTGTGTATTTATTATTGTATATATTTCTCTATTTTTTAAACTGCTTGTTGTTTAATTGTAATTTGTGTGTATTGTTTCAATGTTTTGTAATTTGTGTATATGACATGTTTTATACAAATTCTTTTTGTTAAGAAAACTAATATTTAATAAATAAATTGTTGTATAAAATAATTGTTTATAGAATTATGTTTCTGGTGAGGTAGGATAAATAAGTCATTTTACTAACAACAAATAGAAATACATAGAATATTGATTTAAGTGATATTTAAAGGAATTATTTTAGCTTCAAAACACACACAAAATTTAAAACCAATCTGATATTGTCAAATTAAATCCTTTTAAAAGGAATGACAGTTACATACAAAATTGTTGTTGTTTGGTTTTGGTACCAAACTTAGGCTGTCCCATAATTCTTAAAGCCTTTTTTTTTTAAGATACCTTTAATAAAGAGCGAACAAATTATTGATTCTTTAAGAGTTGCTGTTGAAGTGAAACTCCTTTTTCCCACCGAGTATATTATTTAAACCAGGTACAATAAACGAACACGCAATACGCGAGACGCTTTGCGATTTTGGTTTTGTTGATGAATTCTTCTTTTTCATTGGTTTACACATGTAACAGCTGATCGTTAAGAAGAAGCAATCGACAAAATAATATAGGCAGTGTTAAATTCAAAGGCTTAAAATTCAATGGATGGTTTACATTATGGAATAGTCATAGTCTCCGGATCATTGATTTTAATATACAGTATTAAGTTTATAAATACCTTCTTTATCCGTCTAGAGATCCACTTTTCAGTATTTATACTACCGCTGTTTTGGATGACTCAAGCATCCACCTCAGGTATCACTCTTGCGAGGTCGTCAGAACGTTAAAAGTTATTACAACACATAACATGACACACTCACGAACACGAAAACTTAACTGATTTGACTGCTCGGTATATTTCAAAGTCCACGACCACGTTCAAAGCTGATTTTTGTCACACAATTTCAGGACCTTTAAGTTGGTGTCTAGGTCAGTGTATTTATGGTCACAGTCAATGAGGTGTGAAACAAAGTTTTATTTCAGTGATTTCAAGTGTGGTTTAGGCAAGTTCTCTTTAAATAGTTTTTTTTTTCAAACGAACGGTATAGTAATTCGGGCAATCATCACAAACTAATTTGTAGACACCGGTTTTTTGTTTTTTCGCGTAAGTCCTTTTTTTCGCGTCTTGCCTCTAACAGTGTATGTTAGCTTTTTAAGCAATTACTAGTTTTGAAATTTACGCTGACGTTACTTTTTCAGCCACGTAACGACGATTACAGACGTTTTAGTTACGTTTACGATTTCAGTGACGTTACGCTCGCCATTTCAGTTTGCAACGTGTGGTTGAGAAAGTTGAGGATACAAACTTTTTCTTTTCTTTGTTTGGCACGTTCGTGATTTACCACATAACTGAAATAAACCGAGCAGTTAAATCAGAGCCTACACATGTATTAAATGAAAAACAATTATTTAGCTCAAATTTAATCTTAAGTTATGACTCAGCTATTAGGTTTTGATAGTGATCAGACCAACGGGAGGTGGGATACCCATGACAAGTCATTGACAAGTGGAAGGGGTCACATACCGATAGAGTTATCATAGTTCTAGAACTACGAGACAGTGCCTGGTGAAATACGCTGACGAATGTTCGATGTTGTGTGTTTGTTTTTGTTAAGTGTTGCAATAACTTTTAATGTTCTGACCTCGCAAGTACCTCGCATAATACCTGAGGATGGATTCAAATACCGAAAAGTGGATCAATAAACGGATAAAGATGGTATTTATAAACTCAATACCGTATGTGCTTAGTCACGTCACACTAGCGATTATATGGGTATTGTGCTTCCTCATCTTTTAAGTTGTGTTAAATAGTTTACTTAGTAATACCTCTGAAATGGACATAGAGCTTTCTCATTTTTTAAATGTCTAAGTTTTTAACTTGTTTTAATGTAAATGAATTAAAGAAACGTACGTTTTTTCAGTATAGGCCTAACCTTAAATGTTTTTAAAATTATTATTGGACGATAGACAATCATGTTTATGTTGTTTTTTAGATTTAAATATTAAACGGGACAAGATAAAAATAATGATCAAAATGCAGATAAACCAATATAAACAACGATTTACATTCATGAGTTCACTTCTGCCAGCAGGCCCACGACTTCTTTCCTTTTACTTTCTCACTATACTATAGTATAGAGAAAGTATAGTGATCGCAAAAAAAATCGATATTGAGATTTTTGTGGAAATATCCGTTTTGGGACCCCCTGAGTCCAAAAAAAGTGGTTTTTACAAAATTGCTGTCTGTATGTCTGTATGTATTTCTGTATGTATGTCTGTATGTATGTCTGTATGTATGTCTGTATGTCTGTATGTCTGTATGTATACAAAGCTAGAGAGAAAACTATTCTATCGATTTCAACCAAATTTGCACCAGACATGTCCAGTATGCCTGTATAGATGCACGAAAAAGGGTTTTGAACAATTTTGAAAAACAACCCCCTTTTTGTCCAAAAACCCCCAAATAATCAGTTATTATTTTTTTATAAAAAACGGCTCTAACGATTTTGATAAAATTTGGCTTATTTGTAGCCTTTAATGTGCCCTACCATATACAAAAACCCGCATCTTTCTAAAAATTCTCGTTTAGCTAATAATAATAATAATAACTGATTTTTGGGGGTTTTTTGGCCATAAAGGGGGTTGTTTTTCAAAATTTTTCAAAACCTTTTTACGTGAATCTTTAAAGACCTAATTGACGTGTTTTTTGCAAATTTGTTCGAAATCGATCGAATAGTTTTCTCTCTAGCTAATAATAATAATATTTATTAGTTAATCGCCTACTTTAATAAAAGTATACAAAGCTAGAGAGAAAAATATTCGATCGATTTCAACCATTCAAGCCATAAAGGGGGTTGTTTTAAAAAAAATTCAAAATCATTTTATGTGCATCTATGAAGACCTAACTGACGTGTTTGGTGCAAATTTTTTCGAAATCGATCGAATAGTTTTCTCTCTAGATAATAATAATAATATTTATTAGTTAATCTCCAACTTTAATAAAAAAACTCTCCTACCCCACCGTACAAGTCACAGTGAATCTGTTTAGTAATTTAAATGTATTTGTGAGAAAGTATGTGCCAGTTCCTAGTACCGTTTATTTTCTCTGTCTTGAGGTACGAAGCGCTATAGTAGGTCAATTAAAAAAGAAGCAATTTCTATTTGTACACCTAAGTATTTTGTATGTTAAACAACTGACTGGATAGGCTTGCGATGTGTAGCACGAACAAATATAACCAAATTTAAGACCAATACTTATAAAAAAAAACGAAATGTATGTCTCAACAATTCTTGTTTTTTAAATGAACACGTTTCGCCGTTTCACTGACGGCATCTTTAGGCTGACATTTAACACAAAACCCAATACACTAACAACACACATTCGACATAAAAGTGGTTAAAATGTTTTAATAATATTTATTTTTCTCAAATTAATTACATATGTACATACATTTTACTGGTTGGGAAATATATAACCATCACTTCCAGTATTCGATGAATTTTGTGAAAAAAACTAAACTAAATACAAAATAATAAAAGTAATAAAAAACCGAAATAAATAGAAATAATAATTAGTCTATAATTAGTTGACTTTTAACATAATGCAGCTAGCCCTGAGGTGGTATATTATAGCAGGCCTCATAATTAGTCAAACAAACTATAACCATTCACACAATTAATTGCTTACACGCATATTCGCATACCTCAAACTTCTATAAACTACCATACACATAAATAATAGAATTGCTTTATATATGGACGTAATTTAGAGTTTCTGTCGAATGTGTTTCTTTCATGTAATTTTGCTGTCAAGATAAATGCCCGAAAACTCTGCTTGCTGGACAGATGGCATGGACACACAAAAATCAGGACCAAGACACAATCATTATTTGTGTACATTTGTATACGTTTTATATTATAATACAAATTATTTATAACCATTTATTTATAAATAAAACAATTCGATAGGCTGTAATGAATTCTACAAAAAAATTTCTTCTATAGGTCAGAAAAATGTGAAATTTTTATAGAACTTGCAGCTATGATCGTGTTGGCTTTGTAAAAAAAGATACATGTGAAATTTTGCATTAACTCCAACGCTATGAAGAACATCCGAAGAGAACATCGTTTCATTTCTTTTGGTTTATAAAACGCTGTCATTTGTAAGGACTAATATTTCGCAACGACATACCCTCAGTCGAGAGGTTTTTTTTTCAACTCTTCACGACAAGAGTTAAGCTTGAATTACAAGTGTTCTTCTGTGACTTGTTTTAATAACTAAAATTACTAAGGCGTAAGAGAACACTACGTTTGAGCACAAGTTACGGATATGTTTACAAAGAGACGTGTTTACAACTTTCATCATAAAAGTGTTAAAGTTGTAATTAAACAGCATAATTTAACAAACATTTAACATACTCCTCTAGACCTCTAGACGACATCCTGTCTTAGTAGTTCAGAAAATATAAAAATTGTTGATTGTTTTGCCAATTATAGTATTATATCCAAGTTTTTACCCATCAAGTAAATTTACAACAAAACCCCTAAATTTAAAACTATCTATGAAATAATCTAAGAAGAATATATGACCCACATCCGAGCGAGGTAAGGTTTTTAAAAATAAAAATATAGTATTGGGGTATAAACTGTTGTCACCAAATTAATTAATAGCAATAGTACAAAAATAATAATAATGGAAGCTAGTTTTGGTTAGAAAGTGAGAAATTCGTCAATAGCTTCTCTAATTTACAAAACAGAAACAATTTAAGGCCATTTGAAGTTTCGTTTTACTACGAGACAAATTAAAAATGACTTTCCGAACTGAAAATTTTAAAAAAATCACTAATCTTTACTTTCAGGAAGTTCAATAAACGTTAAAACTGCAATAAACTGATTCCCAATGTCTTCTCCAAGAGACATAAGAATTACCTAAACTATTAGAGGAAAGCCAGTAAAAGTGGCAAAACTAAATGCAATGACAAATCGTTGTAATTGACGGTCCGCAATTTTGATTGCTTCCAAACCGTACCTCTTTGAGAGTCAGATAACACCACGTCACCACATCCATATGTGGGTTAGGTGCTGCCATGTATGAATGTCTACTACAACTACATAGCAGGCCCACCAACTTCAACACACAAAAATTCCCACATGAAGAATAATATGTGTCTCCTCATGGAGACATTTGGTCTAAAGAGGTTATACTATCGACCGGCGACCGAAGGTGCTTGATAGAACTCCAAGTTAATACGCATATAATACAGTCTAGATGTATTTGTGTATTTGTCTACACAGGCCGTGGCGCAATATATATATATATATATATATATATATATATGTACTATACATATACTTTCACTGCTGGACAAGCGCAGCACGTCATACTTATAGCTACAGACATACTGGTAACATTACCATGTCGGTGACGCGAACCCATCCAAAATTCGCTCATCGCGCCTAAAGACTTTTTCACATAAAAATTCATAGTTTTCCTGCTACAGCTAAAACTTCTAAATTTAGTAGAAATCTTGTCAAATATTTGTGTAGTTATAGTTGTTTTACTGACTTCAACGCATAGCCTACTCATTACAGTATATCAAACTATTACTAATTTAACAGTAACGGAAGCTGTAATTCATTCATTATCGGTGCTAACCAGTGAAAGAAGACTTTTCTCGTCACACAAACCTCTAAAGGAATATTTCCATCAATATTTGGCAAAAGTATGGATCCGCTATAGTTTTTCAGCAAAGTATATGACTGAGTATTTCTAAAAGCACCAACATGTTTGCTGCAATACTTTCGGAAATTATTGGTGTAAAGATTTGAAGTTACGTTTAACGGAATATCTCGAAAGCTTCATGTCACAAAATAAAAATAATAACAGGTCTGATGTCCTCAAATCAAATCCTTTTAAACGAAATCGCAAATTACAGTTACATAACAAATCTATTGTGTTGCACCGGACTTAGACACCAGGCATTTTTTATATAGAAAATGTTTAAATGGCTGACTAATGCTCCAGACTACACTTTGTTTCTGGAAACTGAAATACATCCAATATTTGTGCGCACGATTAAATTTCATTTGCTGTATATAAAGAGATGTTTGAAGTTACCTTCACTATCGACCCAAATCTCCTACTAAGACAGCTACTAGTGAAAGAGTGGCAAGTTTTATGCGAGTAGTATGACGTTCATAATAATTACACATTTCCAAATGTTTTTATTCAGGAAGTTATAGCCAAACTAAAACCAAAATTAAATGAAATTATGCGTTATTGTGGCACTAAAGTGATCGTTCACTTATATAAAAGCAGTTGAACTTTAATGCAGACTGTTTAAAAAGTTACTAGAAATTTGATTTAATTATTTGGTTTTTAAAAGCCAGGAAGGAACTGATAAATTTAAATAAATATTCCTATGCAACAGAGGAAGATTCCCGACATGTTCTTGATGTGTGTCCCACACTCAAGGAGTTTATACGCAAAAGTTTCTTCAGAGATGTGTTGTCTGAATAAGAATTAAATCACTTGAATAGATCTAGTAGGTCTAAACAATCTTATAGGTTTAGTTTAACCACAGAGTTTAATTTTTAAGTTATTAACTTTTAGTATTATTATTGTATTTATTTTTATCTTCTTTCTGATATCGGTGGTTTTCTTTCTACCAACTGGTTATAATGAGTAATTTTTAGTTGATTTTAAACATTTTAATCTTTCGATATGTTTTCTTTTTCTTTGTCCTATGAGTGAAATAATGGCATATAATGGCAACCAGAGGGAGTCTTTGGACTAAGAGTATTGTCAGGAGCTATGATTGTTTTATATGTCAAACATAATTTTGTAGATTATGTTTAGTAAAGACATTATTATTATTACACCAAATTAGGCTGAACAAAAAATTTTTAAACTTATTTTTGAGATACCTTTAACGACAAGCAGACAAATTATTGATCTTTTAAGAGTTACTGTTTTCCTCTCTTTAGGTGCCCTATACTAGCTCAAATTTAAAAAAGAGCATGTAAATGGATGTACATTAGTGACAGTAATGTGGAATTCGAAGAGGGAAGGAAACAAAAGTGAAGACAATCCAAGCAAGAGACAAAAGCAAGTGATGTGGAATGTTAGAATTCTAATGAAATGGCTGCGTAAAGTTTGAATGGCTGAAAGTCAAAACTGAAAATCAACGTGCTAATCAAACTTGTATAAGCCCAACTATATCTTTATTTGTTTTAGCGATTAAGTAAACTATTTAGTACGTAATTAATAGTTTGAAAAACTGCTCCAAAGGAATAAGTAATTATAACTACCAATTCATTTATTAGATAATTTCCATAGGAAAGAAGAGCTACTCTCATGCTGCGAACTTAAGTTGGGAATGGTAAAATAACACGTTTTGGGGTGTCATGAAAACTAAAACATATTTACTGGGTGTCCAAAAAGTTCCCACTCTTAACTTTGGAACAAGTAGAAATAAATAAATGAACTTCGTTATATATCTTTATATGACAAAGGGAGATGAATTTTGGCGTAACCGATCATATCATCCCTTACCCAAAATTGGTGATTTGAGAGGGTAATTCAAACATATTAAATACAAACCCCCATCAAGTGATACCTCATTTTAAATGGCTTGATAATGAAGAATAATGGCACAAATTAGTGGTCTCTATCTACGTCAAAGTTGAAAATATCTTACTAACACAGATTTTTAATTAGATACGTTGCAATACCTTTCATTGGTAATAAAGCTAAAGACTTACCTTAATTCTAAATTTATATTTAATGATCAAAACCACTTTATGCTATTATTACTGGATTTTTATCAATAGTTGTACTTTCAACATAGAAGACTATTAGCTGCTGTACCTAGAGACTTCAAGTTTATTCGTTCCTTTTAAGCTATTTAAAATTTGACTAGCCACCATTTTCAAAAGGGTTAAGATAGAGACAACTAATTTGTGCCATTGACAAGCCGTTTAAAATGATGTATCAATAATTGATGGGGGTTTGTATTTAAGATTTTTGAATTACCTTCTCAATGCCCCATTTTAGGGGTAAGGAGTGAAATGGTCGGTTACACCAATATGCATCTCCCTTTGTCATATAAAGATACCCCGAAGCTAATTTATTTATTTCTACTTGTTCCAAAGTTAAAGGGGGGGGGGACATTTTGGACATTACTTACAACTTGATCAAAATGTGGTACACACGTTGTTTTTTAAGTAGCTCGGACGAGGTTGTCAGACAAAAACAATTCGACAGCCAGAAGCACGTTTTTGACCGGAAGTAAATGTTTTTAGATTTTTCGTACTAGAATAAAACTTTTTGGGGTTTTGTATAAATATAGGAGATTATTCTGCGCGTTTTGTTTTTTGTTTTATTTTGCTGCGTGATCAAATTATTTACTTTATTGAATTGCAAGGAACTTTTGCAGCGGGTCAACTTTAGTTCTGGTTGTGGCATGAAGCTGATCAGAGTCCAAAGTGGAAGTAATTTATTGCCGGAACTGCAGCAGACCTCTGCGGTAAAAGCTACAATGGTTAATGTTATAAATAATTTGTTTCTGTATTATGTCCTTGGCCACTAGAAAAATAATCAGATGCAATACTTAGTTACAATTGGTTTATTTAGTTGCACCATTTGGATAGTTTGTGGAAATAAATGTATAGTTACAACTATATTCCCTCTTTTTTACTTTTATTAAATCCATCCACACTATTCATTTCCTTTGCTTTGTCAACTAGGCACAAAAATGAATTACATAGATTGTGTAAAAATCAACAATGCGGGATGTATACTAGACAAATCTCCCACCCCAACTAGCAAACATTTAAGATGGATGTCTTTAAACCTATCAGCTGGTATTACAATAGCAGCCAAATTTGTATTTATTTGTAAAAATGTTTACATAATCAGATGTTTATCTATATATATATATAAAACCGAAATACCACTCACTCACTCACTCATCACGATTTCTCAAAAACTGAAGAAAGTATTGAAATTTAATTTGGTACGTAGTTTCCCCTAGGGTCATAGGTGCGCACTAACAAAAGGTTTGAAAAAATTCGAAATTTTAGGGGGGGGGATCAAAGTTATTAAAAAACGATTTTTTCAAAACTACCGAACGGATTGGAATTAAATTTGGTATGTAGCTTTATCTAGGGCCATAGGTGCTTACTAAGAAAAGGTGTGAAAAAATTTGAAATTTTAGGGGGGTTTGGATTGATCAAAGTTATAAAAAAACGATTTCTTCAAAACTACTGAACGGATTGGATTGAAATTCGCTATGTAGCTTCCTCTAGGACCAAAAGTGTTCACTAAAAAAGGGTTTTGGAAATTTTAGGGAGGTTTGGGGGGTAAAAATTACTAAATCACGCTTTCTCCAAAATTACCGAACAGATTGGAATGAAATTTGGAATGTAGCTTCGTCTAGGGCCATAGGCGCTCTCTAAGAAAGGGTTTGAAAAAATTCGAAATTTTAGGGGGGGTTTTGGGGATTAAAGTTATTAAATCACCATTTCTTCAAAACTACCGAACGGATTGTAATTAAATTTGGTATGTAGCTTCCTCTAGGGCCATAGGTGTTCACTAAGAAAGGGAATGAAAAATTTCGAAATTTTAGGAGGGGTTTTGGGGGGATCAAAGTTGCTAAAATCATAATTTCAGATCTTTTATTATTATGACAATAGAGCTTTTATTATTTAAGATCTATATATATAAAAGCCAAATACCACTCACTGACTGAACACTTAAAAAGAATACAATTACGTTAAAAAAGGAATGGATAAATGAGGTATGTTTCTGGAGAGTAATACGGATGTAATATTTTTCTCACTAGAATGAAACAGGTTTAGTGTTTTATCTAAACAAAATAATACTGGAGATGAGCCGGCACAATTTGTATGTTTTACACGACCTTCTAGCCCTTCTGCTTCACCCAAAATCTATAAAAACTTACAATACCACAAAAGTACTCTGTTTAAATTCTCGTGGTACTTCTGATCCGAGATCCAAGACCACAGGATGCTACGAGCGAAGCAAAGCAGTCCAAAATCCAAGGTCTCAGTTTTGGAAATTCGCACAACTCACATTAGCGGGTCACCTGCGTTATCTAATTATTTTTTGTTTAGATTTATTATAATCATTTGAAACTCAAAACTAAAATTCAACCAACTAATAAAATCCGTATCGGCCTGTATTTGTTTTATAGCTTAACTTACACTATTGTGTACGATTAATTTCAAGTTCAACTGTGATAGCTCAAAACTATAGATTGAGCCAAATCTATTGAAACAGTCATTACCATAAAAGTTTGACGTGATGAGCGGCTTGACTGTTGAAGCACAACGAGTGTTACGGTAGTACTTAGTCTATACAGAAGTGTAACGCACCATTCAGCAGGCAAACAATGTTTTACTTAATCACTTCGCACAAACACATTAGTTATCGCGTTTGCCGCATCATTGACTTTCAACATATTAACAGCTGCTTCTGACGTCACTGGCTTACATTGTTGCAGGAACGCTGAGTTTAATGGCGTCGTTAATATGTTGAAATATTTTCACAGAAATACTTGCAACTGTTTGTAAATGAAAAGTTATTTATTTTTTATTTGGATTTAATTCTAGTGGTTATTTATATTTGAGTATGTATTAAGAAATGAATAGTGATTAGTGAAATCTTATACTGCAAACTAAACGCGATCAAAATAAAATTGAATATGTTGTAGCATTGTTCAAAGTAAATTCAATATACTTTTAAAAAACTATTTTTGGAACGAAGTTCCTTAACGCGGGTTGCGGTAGGAGTTAACAAATAGAAAATGTAATGCACAACGAAAAAAGGGTTATTAATTGGTTGCTACGGCAAGGACAAATATAAAATACGAGTAACGAAAAAAGCGTTACCAAATTGGTTTCTATGGCAATGAATTTAAATACATTCAAGAAACAAGTATTTTGGTTCATCAATTTAAATTAAGAGACGATCGGTTCCGTCCGGCGTAGTTAAGACATTATCGTCAAGCTCTGAAATTTAGGTTAGGCCTAGAAAGTAATTTTAAGTCTAGGCCTAACGTAAAATGATTGTATGTATGTTGCCGTTAAGACAGGTAACATAAATTAAACATACACATAATAATTTTAGGTTAGACCTAGACGGATGAACCAACATTTTCTATTTATTGAATGTGTTTATAATGAATGGACATTTAACTGTACCATCTTAGCTTTGATGTTATAATTAATTAATTCTACACCTTTATTACAATAACATTAAACTTATAGAAACAGTAAATATTTGTATAAAAAACTATCTAATAATAAACGACAATTGAAAGATTAAAATTATGTGTGTATGTTGCCGTTAAGGCTGGTAAAAGAATTGAAGAAAAGGCGTGATGAACTTCGTTCCAGACGGGAGTGCCACGACCGCACACGTTTATTTTTTTACATTTTAAAGTATCCCACTTACAAAGTAATTTGAAATTTCAAGACAGACAAGGATGAACAGTTAATCTTCCAGATATATGTGACCATAGTTTTATAGTATTTCTTGAGTAGACGCTCTTAAGCCTTTATACTCATTTCATTATTTTATATAACTGCTAGAGGGCTTTGCCTCTGCTCGCCCCGCTCACAAACCCCAAGGCAAACCATGGCGAAGGAAATGCAAACAGATTATTGTATACTCTAATATTTTCACGGGAATGACGATTGTCCTAATCAATTATTTTTGTAAAGAAGAGATAGAATTTTCAAGTTATAGAATATGACCGAAATGTAATACGGTAAAACAGTATTTTATACTGTAGACCCAGTAAAGAATAAACTGAGTATAATTGTAATACTGATAAGTGTTTTAATTATTATAGTAAACCTTTCTCGTAGTTTGTGTTTTATGTTACCAAATCTAAAAGAACTGTTGGTTGTGAGGAATAACCACCTGATTATTTAATAAAGTGGTTGTTATTGTAAAGAATTTAAATTAAGGGTCGGCTCTAGCTGTCGGCCATGTTTGCTGACACTCCATAAGACCAATGTTAAATTAAAATCCAAATTTTTCCTTTATTTTTGATCGGAAAATTATAAACGATATGTCATTTTAAAGGTATGGTCAATATGCATGCAAATGGCTTTTTAAAAACTAAGAAAAATATTTTGTTTCATATTTATTAACAATTTAAGACATTGATTTTTAATATTTTTTTATGTTGTCACTATTAATTATAGCGAAAACTACCAAGCCATTCGCATGAAGAATTTCGTCTCCTAGAGTTTCGTATTTTTTTTAAAACGCTATTTGAACAATTGCGGGTTTTAAATGGATTTAGGCTGAGCAATGTCCGTGTAACCTACCGCCGCTATAGGGTGATTTTAAATATTTTTTTACGTTGTAACTATTAATTATAGCGAAAAATTACCAAGCCATTCGGATGAAGAATTTTGTCCCCATGAGTTTGGTATTTTTTTAAAAACGTTATTTGAATAATTGCGGGTTTTAAATGGATTTAGGATAAGCAATGTCCGCGTAACCTACCGCCGCTATAGTTTGAAGCGCTGGAGTCGCAGGTTGCTTTCTGTTTTACTAGAGCCGACCCTTGTAAGGGAAAATCTATAATTATGCTTTTGATTCGAAACAGCTGTTTTAACTGTTATAGGGCTGGTAGTAAACCATTTTCAACCGTTAAAATCAATATTTTTGATAAACTTACAATTCTTATTTCAATATCTTCAACTCTTCTCCTTCTTCCTGTGCTGAGACAGTTCTTCATACTGTTTAAATGTCTTTCTACCAGGACAATGACATCCACTTTATGTTCCTTTATACTAAACTTTAATAGAGGCTTCACCACCTGCTCGCTTCACTCACCAACACCCGTGGCGACTTGCGGCGAAGGAAATGCTAACAGATTATTATTGATTATATAAATAGGTAATGTTTTTGCAGATGGAAAGCAAATTATTCACAATTCTAGGTGCTTGTTGTGCAGTCATTTTGTGCTCACGGTCCCCTTAATATCACGTTGTATAAGAAAATCGTATTGCCGGTAATAGCTAGATCAACAGTTAAATTTAAAGAGAAAATTGAGTTATACACAATAAAGTTAATCAAATCTGGTTTAAAAGAAATTAGTTTTAGCAGGCTGTGCATTTCTTAGTTTTATAGCCAAACTTGAATACAAGTAGCGTAAATAATGTTTGTAAAATTACGTACATAAAAGGAAAAAATAAAGCAGTCGTGGGATTGCCGACATAACTGAAAACTGCCATGAATGTAAATCATTGGTTATATTGGTTTAGTCATAAATTTTATCATTATTTTTATCTTGTCAAATTAAAAACTATAAAAAATAAAATTACATAGTCATGATTGCCTACAGTCTATATGGGACAAGATAAAACTAATGATCAAATTATGGATTAACCAATATAGCCAACGATTTATATTCATGACAGTTTTCACTTCCACACTGAACCAACACAGTTTTTTTTAAATATTCGAGAAATGATTACTTAATAATTATAATTTTAATATCCGTTGTTAAATGTTAAAGTTAAACAGCTAATTTGTATTAAAAGTTTAACAACATAATTTTAAATTAGGCATATCATATACACACGTTTCTTTAATGCATTTACATTAATTAACATAGTAACCAAGTTAGAAAGTTTATATATTTAAAAATATGAGAAAACACTATGTCCATTTTAAAGATATCACCAAGTACACTAATTCAATACAACTTACGAAATTAGGAAGTGTGATGTCCATTCCATCGGTAGCGTTACGTGACTAAATATTCAGTTTAAACCTTTGAATTTACCATGGCCTATTTTATTTCGTGGATATTTTCTTTTTTTACCATCAGCTGTTACATTAAAATTATAGTTTATATTATTACATGTGTAAAACAATGAAGGATAAGAAACCAAAAGTGCCTTACTTTAAGAAGCGAATTCGTATATTTTACCCCACCCAAAAAGTGCTATGTGCGCCTAAAAAAACATAAATCTCATAAAAACACCACATTCTCTAAATTCCGATTGTATATTATGTACTTTATTTAAACGTTGTAAACAATAAACTAAAACGGTAAGTTCCTATTATATTAATAAACTAACCCTAAACGTATCCTTATTATATAAATTACCTTTAAATCTAAAAATATGAACCACATTTTTAAAGTACTATAGGGATAGAATGCAATCTTAGATATTAGACAGAAGAATACGGTCCGGGTTAATAAAGTGAAAGTGTTGCAAATTGCCCCCTAAATCGGAAAGCCTGGAGGCGTAATTGAGTTTACTCGCCAAAGGTCTCGGGTGGATCGTTTCCTTGAATATTTAGACGGATTTAACTTGGCTTTAAAACAGAATGTATCCCACGGAAAATAAAATGGATTTAATTTAAAGTTATAAGAAATTAAATGTTAATATTAAGTCTGATCGCAGTCGGTACGTGTATATATATTTTGTATACATTTATTTTACTATTCGATCACGCAGCTGAAATGCTGACGTAAGTTTATAAAATTTAATAAATTTATATGTAAGTTTAAATAAAATGTATATGTTTTAGGGTTTCAGTTTGGGAAATTGGTCTACTTACGAAGGCGCTGAATAGCTTACTATGTGTACGGAATATATCAATAGATTTTGTTTGCGGCCTCCCGTTATGGTCTGCTTCTATTGTAGCGTACTAACTCGGTCGTCGGCCTCGTATCAGAAGATTTGAACCGGGAAGATTTATGGTATTTTACGATTTGGTCAATTTTTGGGGACCCTGTGACTAAGTTACTTGCTGTAAAACTCCTATATCAAAAAAAAATTCTATTAATTTCTATAAAAGTAGATGCTGAAATTTGATACATATTATTCATAAGTTATGTATAAAAAAAAAAATTTGAATTTCGATTACGAGCATCTTAAACCGCATCCCCACTATGCCGAACGGCATGGGTCGGCTTTGTAACGCGGCAAGTGTAGACGCATCGTCGACTTGTGCCGAAGTAGGCAGATCGGCCGCGTGGCATGCCGAACCCAAGCCGTACGGTCGTCGGTCGTGATCAAAGGAAGCCGCTCGGTCTGGTGTAGTGGGGACGAGCTGGCCGGCAACCTGCGTTTTGAGATGACTGCAGTGGAGTACACTGTGTGTACCAACGAAAAAGTGCTGCAACTGATTGAGGTTTATCGCGAGTATCCACTTTTGTGGGATTGCCATTTAAATAAGTACACAAATAGGAAAAGGCGTCTCCTGTAGCTAGGAATAGTAGTGTAATAGTTAGTCGTTCGTATAGCTTTTCTGAACTTGGTTTCTTTCTTCGATATTTTAGCACTAATTTTTCTTATTAAGATCTCAAAATCACCACATGTCATTCGGAAATAATTTCTGAAGCCAGCATCAACTCTGTATTCTAATTCTAAGCTTAACTCGTCGATATCATCCGGTATTAAATCACTAGCACTGTAACTATTACGAGATTTTAGACTCGGGATGTTCCACAGCACCCATAATAACAACTAATGATGCTGCTAACAAAAGGTTCATCTGTAGATATCTTGAAACTATCTGAATAGTTCATACCGATCACTCAGATCGGTAAAACGTAGGCAGAAATATAACATTTTTAACAAAGGAGTACGAAAGGGGCGCTTTGAAACACCAATGTTAATCATTGCTTTCGTTTGCAAACTAATGGAAGAAACGATCTTTAGCTCTTACTGTTGCACAGCTGGTCATGTATGTAAACATTGATTTTTGATAAAAAATTATAGGTTTGGATGAACTCACCACGGAGTGGATTTTTAGGCCAAGAAACTCAGATCTTATGTCAGATCACAATTAAAAACACAATTATTGTACCCGATATTCATTTAATTTATTTTTTGTTTTGTGAGCGAAGCCACGGATAACTGCTCACAATCAATACATATAAGCGTGGTTTGTCTATGCGTGCCACTATAACTCCCCAACCCACCTCTGCAGCCTCATATAACCATATGGTATGGTAGCCTTATATCCTTCATCCATGCAGAAGGTTTTGGTTTGGAATTGCAGGGTTCGGAGATGGGCGTCAAAAACGCGAATCACACCAATGGTCTTCTTATGGGAAGCAGGTAAAGAAGCTGGGAATAGAGTGCTGAAGTGCCCTAGACTGACCAGAAGGTTCCACAAAGTTCTAGAACAGTGTTTCCCAACCTTTTTTCCTGGCGTACCACTTCACAAGACAAAAATATTTTGCGTACCACTTAGTGGAGGTAATTATGGATGGAATATGTTTATTATTTATTATTTTACTAACGTAACTAACCCATTTTCCTATCATACGTGTGAAAAATAAAATTATGTGTAGTGTTATAATATTTTATTAATTGATATCAACAAGGAATTCATACCGTAAGCTGAAAATAAAAAAAACATTAAACTGTAAGGAAAATACAACAAAAATATAATACAAAACTTCAATGAGAAGCTGAGCTTGAAGATTTAGAAGCCACTTGGGAATGAGTGGTCTAAGATTGCTCAGTCTTAAACGAAGATAATTTTCCACACTAATAAGTCTATTCCAATATTTGTTCTTAAGATATACAAGTGAAGAAAATACAAATTTAACTGCCTTGTCAGCTACTTCTGTTTAGTCTGCATGCCTTTCAACCACGCCTTTAAAAAAAAAATGTGCTGTAGTTCTGAGTCACAATTTAGTTCATCCAACTCTTCCTTTTCTTTAGCAATAAAATTTTCTGGTGAAACTTCCATAACGAAGGATAAAATTTTCCAGTAGTAACGAAGGAGCGTGTGAGTCGAAGCTGGAAGCTTATGTGCAAACAAATTCTACTAATATATTTCGTACAAAGAGGCAGCTATTCAGCACCGTTGTGAGTAGACCTATTTCCCAAATTGTTGATTGAAACCCTAAAACATAGGCCTATAAACTTAATTTTGGAAATTTGATCAACTTACGTCAGCGGATCAGCTGTTTGGTCGAATTATTTTTCATAGCACTTACTCCGTCATGAACCCGAAAAGGAGTGTTATAATTTCCTTGTAGGGCTTGGTTGAACTTATTAAGCTTTAAAAATATCACTGCCAAATACGCCAACTTACACTGCCACAGTGCATCTGCAAAGCAGTTCTTCAATTCAAAGTTTGTGTCATACAAAAAAACAAAAACTTAATGTCGCTAATGCTGATGCACCAGCCCAAACAATCCCGACATATAATACTCGTACTTAGAACGTCACCATGTACCACTAGTGGTACGTATACCACAGGTTGGGAAACAGTGTTCTAGAATGTTGCAGACGGTTCTGAACTATCGAAGAGACTTCCCGTTCCAGAACGTTTAGAAACCGGAAACGGACTATGAAGCTAGATACCTAAAACTTGTCAAATATTAATCTTAAATTATATTTAGGAGAGAAAAAACTTTTGCACTTTGATTATTTACATCTAAGTTTTAAAATATTGTTCGTAGAAAATATGTTAGATAAATGTACTCATATGCGTAAAATGCGCCACAAACTGGCAGAAATAATTGGTTTTGCTCATACTGTCGCATAGCTGATCATGTAAGTAAGCCTAAATAGGACACATCGATTGATCCGCATAGTAACCTAGCCGCAGTAAATTGTGAAAATACATGTAATAGTACACTTTCGTGAAGTAAAAGATGAAAGAAAATAAGAGAGAAATATTACAATTATGTAACATAGTGATGCAAAAAATAAAAAATCCCTGTAGTGAAACACGGGTATTCAGCTGGTAGTATATAAATATATAATATACTAGTATCAATTAGTGCGGTTATACCAACGAAAATGGTTTACTTTGAGTATTTATTAAGGATTAAAGTGGAATTTACAATATATGTAAAGACTGTATACGTCAGAGATATTATGTTATATGCCACTGATATTATAATATATCATGTTAATTCACAATTATAAAAACTACTTGTGACGCCCAATGGTACAGTTATACAAATACCATTACGTCTTACTTTTAAAAGTATTAAGTTAAAATGTTGTACTCTTAGAGTACGTAACTCGTCTGTGGTTTCCCTAGAACTGAAATCCGATTTGTTTGTCCGTGCAAAGGATCTGAATGTAATCGGCTTTTATACGAATATATTCTGTAGTGATTTAACGTTATTCTTGTAATGGCTTCACATTGAATGTTTGCAATTTATAGTTCCATAATACTTGTTTAGTCACATGTATTTTTGTGCTGTTTACTTCACTAACCCAGTTATCAAATCTTTGCCTTCTATATTTAGAGGTAAACTGATTCAACTCTTATCTAAGTTTTTACCCAAACTTTGGTCATGTGTCGTCGCCAAAATTATACCATTTTATTTCCGGAACCGAGATATATTTAAACGGGTTATAAAGTCGTTTAAAAATAAATAAAAATGCAGAAAAATCTATTATATTTTTTTTATAAACCCCCAAAGAAGTTTCATTTTAGTAGACTACGAAAAAATAAATATATTTTTAATTTCTGTCAAAAAACGTGCTTCCAGTTGTTTTATGGTTTTGCTAACTAACTCGTTCGAGCGACTTAGAAAACCAACGTGTGTACCAAATTCGAACCAAATAGGATGTAATTTGTTGTTTTAGACAAAACCTAAAAAGTTTTATTCTGGTATGAAAAATCTCAAACATGTTTTATTTCCTCTCAAAAAAAGAGTTTGTTGCATTTTTTGCTAGTAATTGGAGATAATATTACTAATATGAAATTTTTTTGTAGTTTTATATGAAAAAATTAATATAGGAGATTATTCTGACCAATTAGTTTCTAACACGACTTTATAGCTCGTCTGGTTCTCCAAAATTGATCAAAACGTAAAATACCATAAAATTAAGCGAAGCAGCGTGCAAGCCGGGCCTGGAGGCTGAGGTAGAAACGAATTCTACTATAATATATGTCGTGAACGCAGGCAACTATTCAGCGCCCTCGTGAGTAGACCAATTTCCCAAGTAGTTGGTTGAAACCCTAAAACACATAAACTCAATTTTGGAAATTCGTTCAACTCACATCAGCGCTTTAGCTGCGTGATTGAATTATTGTATTGACAATTTAATTTTGTATTACAGTCAATACAATGCCTAGCCTATGTACATTCCGCTAAATTATCGCTACTCACTTTACCAGAAAATAATGTGTAGGCTTGTTAGCGAATTTCCATAGGAAAAATGAGCTATTGCAGTGGCCCTTATGGTGAGACCCAAGGTCGGGAGTAGCAAATGAGCACCGATCATGGTCCCCAGAACACGTTTTGGGGTGTCATTAAAATTCATATATATGTATATATATGTATTTTTTGAGATTTTTACTAAGAGAATGATTTTTATTTAGAGTTTTTTCTAAAAATATAAATGTAAGATGTTATTCTGCACATTTTGTTTTTTTACGCGACCTTATAGCTCGCTTGGTTCCCCCAAAATCGATCAAAACGTGAAATACCATAGAAGTACCCGGTTCAAAGAAAATGTGGCAGATTATACCGTGGGGCTGGCGTGCGAAGCACGCAATGCTTTGTGTGTTGAAAATACCCCTAATATGAGGTTTGGCGTGCGAAGCACGCAAAGCACTGTGTATTGAAGACAATCCCAATATGTGGAATGGCGTGCGAAGCACGCAATGCTTTGTGTATTGAAGACAATCCCAATATGAGGAATGGCGTGCGAAGCACGCAATGCTTTGTGTATTGAAGACAATCCCAATATGTGGAATGGCGTGCGAAGCACGCAATGATTTGTGTTATTGCAGATACTCCCAATATGCGGAATGGCATGCAAACCATTTTGCAGCTATTCAGCACCGTCGTGAATAGACCTATTTCCCAAATTGTTGGTCGAAACCCTAAAATATCGGTATATAAACTTAATTTTGGAAATTTGCTCAACTCACGTCAGCGGTTCAGCTGCGTGGTCGAATTATTATCAACTTCCACCAGCATGTGTACAAATCCCCAGAGTGACTATGGAAATGCGGCAAACGGTTTCTAGTCATTATCTTAATGGAACCTTTTCCCGTCGTCAAAAACGTCTCTGTCTCAACAATCGTGCATACCACTTCGGAGATGAAAATGTAAATAAAACGTTTTAAAAGTATAAATAATTACACAAACATAACATCTGCCAAGTTATTGCTCTAAGAAGTAAAAGGAAGCAAAGTAGTTAGCTGTTTCTGAAAATACTTTTGACTTATCGTTAAAAACGGTGTTAAATCTTTTTGAAACATGTTCAAACGAAATATTTAATTTAAATGTAATTCTAGTTGATTTAATGATAATTCAGAACTAAAGAACCAAACGAAAGATAAAACACAACTTATCAAGTGATTGTACTTACGTCCGTCCGAACGTGATGAAATAGTACAGCGCATGCGCAAGGTCGTGTATAATAACTACAATTTATCTACATCTATACATAAAACAAAGTCGGGTTTGTTACACCTCTTATAACTCAAGAACGGCTGAACCAATTTTTATAATCTTTGATTTTTTGGATTTGTTTCTGCCTTGAATAGCAAAATATCTATTAAAATATAGGGAAAATACATAAATAAAATTAAAAACACAAAATAGTTTTAGGCCTAGACTGATGAACCAACACAGCCATGTTATTTGAATGTATTTACATTCATTACCATAGCAACCAATAAAATAAAATAACAGATTATACAACATCAGTTGATTCAAATGTTTAATCTATATAATAAAAATGAATTTCTGTTCGTTGGTAAGATCATCACTTGAGAACGGCTGGACTAGTTTGGCTATTTTTTGTTTTAAAATGTTCGTAAATTTTATAAAAAGAAAAATTTGAAAAGTTTCCCGCAAAAATTGGACATCCTTTTTTTCATAAACTCAAGGCCATAACCCACGAAACAGCTGTTCTAATAAAATGCTTAGTAACACATGTCCGTTTACATTCATTACCATAACAACTTTAATCAGCATTTATAATCAGTTTATCATTATTAAAAACCAGCAGCTTTTTTAGGTTAGAAAGACCAATCTAAAGCAAACAAAAACAAAAATCAACTAAAAATTCGTACTATATTTTAATTCAATTCAAACATTGGTTGTTACATATTAAAAACAACTGATTTGGATCAAAAACTGAACATAATTTTAGGTTAGGCCTACAATGAACCAAAACACGTTTACTTGCAACCATTTGGGCTAATTTAGAATCAGGTGTTTTACAATTCTTTACAACTATCAGTTTTTTTAGATTAGGTAAAACAAACAAAAGGTTTACGGTATTATCTATAAAGGTTTACAAACTATAAATCTAAATTTGTCTAGTATATTCTTAAGTGGCATAAAAACCATTTTGCAATTCGATTACTTAAGTCAATGTAATGAAATAGAATAACTACAATTTAAATTAAATCAAGCAATAGCGAAGCATTGCTGGGTCCACTAGTGATATTGTATTACTGTGCCAAGTCACAGGCAGATTAATTAGATACACATCAGAAATACATCATCTAAAAACAAACTATTAAAAAACAACATTAAGGCTTACTTATCTAGGCCTACATAACTATGCTGGCGGGGATTTTTAACTCGGTAAACGTGTACAATAATAAGGATTATAAAACTGTAGGTCTACTTGTTAAACATTTTTGTTTGTTATTATATATAAATAAAGATAAAAATACCACATTTTAATTGCTTTTATTTCATTTTGATAGATAAAATGACGAAGAAGTTATTAAATATTATAGTAAATAAATTAATAATTGAATATGTTTATAACGATTGAAGTTGTACACATAACTCCAAACTATAATCTACACTGGGTTTGTTACAGATGATGGGTGAAATCAGCTGTTTAGATGTATGAATCTTTCCGAAGTTAAACAAATAGATATATTTTATTAAATTTGTATACAAAAATATATTGATGATAAAAGATTGTATTTATATTAATTTTATAACCTCAAAGCAAATCTTATAACGTATTATAGCCTACATTAGTTATTTAACTCATGTTTTAAGAAAATCAACTGCACGTACGAAGGAGTACAGAAAAAAAGAAAATCAACTCGTTTTTATAGGAGTTGATGTTATGTTATTAACAGCTGTCAACAATAAACATCACTTCATACATACAATATAACACCTGATTTCCTTCACCATCTTTAATACTTTACATAACTTAACCTAGATTACTTTGAGGTAATGTTCACAAAAACTTTTGTCTGCATGTTGGTCGATTTTGTAAATAACTTAGAAGATTCATTTTAGGATATAATATGCTATATGATCGGCTTTTTGGTTAAATATCCTTTTTGTTTACTTCACTCTTGACAGCCTGAAAACTACTTGGGCTACAGACATAAAACTATATTTTAAATTATCAATACCTTCGGCTGTTGGTCTGAATTAGTAATAATATAATCATACATGTTCGAGCTTTTGTTTATTTAAATATATAGGCCCACTGTCCATGAAAACCGTGAATTTTAAAGTATACAATAATATAGTTCGCCTAAATGACATTGATGCTTTTCAGAAATTGATTCCATCACAATCTAGCTCTAAGTTGATGTCATTGGTCCATTAAAATAAATGTAAAGTCAACATACATGTAATACAAACTCAAAACACACGAGCAAAATAACACAATTACGTACCATTAATAACTTTCTGTATACAATCAATAGAATACATCATGCTATCGGGGTTCTTGTATGCTGTTCTGTTCCAAAGCTGAAGACGTTTTATTCTTTCAACAATACAAAGTACAAATATTGAAAGCTTCCAGTAATTTTATAACAATCTTAACACGGTTGGGACGACTTTGGAACTCATCTTGAGCGGAGCGTCAATAATTGTATTTACAAATAATGCGTTTAACTTTAGTACACGTAATATAAGATTTTATTGGCAATTAATGCATTTGTATGGTTAAAAAAACACTATTTTTCTTTCAAACAGCAAATTATTATCTGAAGGTTACACAAAATCTGCCCAAGTAAAAATATTCCAAACAGAAAATAAAGTTAAGTAATGCAATTTTACGAATAACTCATCTATATGAATACACCTGATAGCATACAAACTAATTCCCCAGTAGTTGTTAATAACAAAGACGTAATTAAATTACAACCAGAATCTATTTTTAGAATAGTTTTAGAAGGAATAATACGATCAAGCAGCTGAACAACTAACGTGAGCGATTTTACAAAATTATTATCATATGTTTTTGGGTTTCAACCAACCCAAATTTGTATTTGGGAAATTGGTCTATTTACGAAGGCACTGAATAGCTGCCATGTGTACGAAATATATAAGTAGAATTGGTTTGCACCTAAGCCTCCAGATTCGTTCCACTCGCAGATGAAGAACTACCTTGCGGCCTCGTGTTATGGACTGTTTCGCTTCGCTCGCAGCGTACAAACTCTGAATTTGAACCTGGTACTTTTATGGTATTTTACTTTTTGATAAATTTTTTTCGGGGGGGGGGGGGCTATATAATTTTTAATTTTCTAGATAAAACATTAAACCAGTTTCATTCTGGTACGAAAAATCTCAAAATATATTTACTTCCTATAAAAAAATATGCTTCCTGTATGTTTTTTCTAACAAACTCTTCCGAGCGACGTAGACAACCGACGTGAGTACCAAATTTGGATGAAATTGGACTTAAAATGCGTTCGTTATAGTGCGAACACAAATATTCATTGGTTTTCTACGTTGTTCAGACGAGTTCGTTAGACAACAAAATCCAACAACCGGAAGCACGTTTTTTGACCAGAAGTAACTGTTTTTTAGATTTTTCGGACGAGCATGAAACTTGTTTATAGTTTTTTTTTATAGTCTTATCTAACAAAATAAATGTATGATATTATTCTGCACATTTTGATGTTTTACAAGACCTTATATCTCGCTTGGTTCCTCTAAAATCTATCAAAACGTAAAATACACTGCCAAGTGTGTACGCGAAGTGACGGAGTCCATATACCGAGGCATCAAGGACGAGGTGCAAACTCGCAAAGCAGTGGACACTTTTTAATATCTTTCGCAATAGCTTATACTTCAGGTTTTCTTCTTGGGACTTATAAGTTTTATATTGTTTCCTAATAATAATGATAATAATAATAATAATAAAGCTAATTCTAATACTAAGCCTTTGCTTATGCAACTGTTCCTAACAGTATTCAGACAGAGTTTAATTTAACATGGAATAATGGCGTTCTTGATACTAACTATACTTTCCAAAACAAGTTTAATTTTTTTTTTTATTATTAAAAGCTTCGATTGTAGGTTTATATTTACCACATTCCATTAAAACCTAAATATTGTGCAAAATATTATCACAGTTATTAAACATTTTCAGAAATAGAATGAATCTCGAAAGAGTTAAGGCCTAGGTTGGTGAAATAAATGTGTTGCAAATTGCTCCCTGAATTGGAAAGCCTGGAGACGTAATTGAGTTTTCTAACCGAAGGCCTAGCCGGATCGTTTCGTTGAACAGCTAGGGTGGTTCTGTTGGGGTGTTAGGAAATGAAGATCTATGGACAAGAAAATTGACTCATTTTTATTTTAAAACAAATGAATACACTTTTTTTCTGCAGATTTTTTTTAATAACCAAAATTAAGTTTAAGTTTATAAAGGACGTATTTTACAAGCTCATATATTTGAAATACATATAGGTACATTTTTAAAAGATTGGGCATTTAGGAGAGATGATCAGTTAAAATATGAAGGGTTTGTTCTTAATATGCATTATATAAATGCATTACAATTACAAGATATGCATCAGTCGAGACTTAAATTAGTGCACTTCACTCCGTCATTAAGTTAAAAACATTAAAATGTTGGTTTCTTTGAAACGAAGCTTGTTTACGGAGACTTATGTTAAGCTTAGTGGAACAACACAATGGAACATGAAAGAGCATATTACACTGATGAGTGAAACAGATGCTTCTAAAAAAATATTAATTATAAATCCTTTTGGCAAAAAATGACATGGTTCTTCATGAGCCACGAGGTTAGGTGCAAATGAACAAGAAATATGGGAAACTAAATAAAATAATTCGATCAAACAGCTCAGCCGCTGAAGTGAGTTGATCGAATTTCCAAAATTAAATTTATATGTTTCAGGGTTTCAACTATTTGGGAAATTGGACTAATGGTGAAAGCGATGAATATATTAGTAGAATTTGTTTTAACCAAAGCCTCCAGCCCCGGCTCACGCAATGCTTCGTTCCGCTCGCAGCGGAAAAACTCACTTAATGAATTTGCTCCTCGACCTTGCGGATAGTGGACTACTTCGATTCGCTCTCAGCTTACAAACTCGCTTCGCGTGCTTGCATCCTGGCCGTAAAATAAGACGCTGCCCCAAAAAATAAAATCCCCCACGTGAATTTGAACCAAGTACTTTTATGGTATTTTACGGTTTTTTAGATTTTTGGGTTAACCAGACGGGCTATAAGGTCGTGTAAAAAAACAAAATGTTCAGAATAATCTCTTATATTTATTGTTTTAGATAAAACTCCAAAAATATTCATTTTAATACGAAAAATCTCAAAATTTTTAACTTGTATTTATAAAATTTGTAATGGCACCGTAAAATGCGTTCTCGGGACCATGATTGGTGCTCATTTACCACTCCTGAGCTCATCTTTCCTATGAACTTTCGCTAATGAGCAGCTTTTATTTTGTAACTACCAGCAGGTTATTGATGTTATTATATCTGAATATTTAAAGAAAGCTAATTTCAGAACTCACAATGAATTTGCGTGATTACATTTTGTAGATCCTTCTCCGTTATTACTTTTGTTCGTTATGTTTTACTCAATTAAAATACTTCAGATTTAACCGTATATAAGTATACTAAACAGATTAATTAAGGATTAAACATTAATTTAAATTAATATCCCTAAATAAAATCCGTGAGTTAACACGAACAATGTATTAATGTAAGGTTACATGCAAATTACATGAAATATGTTTCTCACGTAATGTTATCATTACATTTGATGCATTGCCACTTCGCGTGGTGCTAGGCCGTAAAAGTACGGGGAAAGGTGAAATTTGCATACATTGTGCATACTGCATTAAAATTTAAACAGGCGTTGCTCAAGCACATTCTGCAATGCATGTTACGTGACAGAAACCAAAGAATGAGTTGTATTCGAAATGTTCGCCTTTAATAAAATTTACTACCTACGTCTTTGAAACGTTGTGTGGGTATTTATAAACACAAAGTGATCTTTTATGTTTTGATATGGTAAATTATATTTTAAAGATGTGGTTGTTGTTTCCATCTCAATAGCTTTCCTGCTTTGTCCTGACTGAATGACATAGACTCCCGTGGAGCAAAAATTTCTTAAGATACAGATACGAAAATTAAAATATACATTTTTATGGGGTCACAGACGGATAGTAAGAAAGGATTTCGGAAACATTTTATTATTAACTCGTTTATGTAATACAAGATTAGAACTAAGCGCGCAATATGTGGCTCAGGTGTTGTATCGCAGTGTACCGCTGCAATTAAGAGACACGGAATCGCTTCACATAAACACAAATAAGAAACACGTGACACAATGGCTGCTTGACATTGGTAGAGAGGAGTCTGAAAACCTCCTTAGGTCTGTGTATAATTGTAGTTAGTTTGAATAAGTGTGAGCGTAAGTATCATAATGGGAATGTATGATACAAGTGAGGCAAATGAGTCTAAGTATGAACGCGTATGTGTTTCGAGTAAAAGAATATGTGTGTGGGCTTAATTTTCGTATGTGTCAATGTATACTTGAGTGTAATATCCACGAGTGTATGTTTTATGGCGTGTATGAACAATGCGAGTGTGAGTGGAGAGTTATGTTAAGATTATTCTTTTGTATTGTTATACTGTAATACAATGTACTGAAAAAATCCTAAGAATAAATAATTTTCATTCCATTTAATTTTAAAGTGTAAAAATAGGGAAAATTCGTTGCTTCGCTCCCAGTCCTATAACAGATTAACAGCTGTTCAGATCAAAAGCACATTACATTCATTGATTTACATTACATTACATTGATTACATTCATTACCATAGCAACCACTTAGCAAATTTATAATCAGTTTTGACTATTCACAACCAACAGCTTTTTTAGGTTGGATAAACAAACTAAAAGCAAACACAATCGAAAATCAACCAAAAATGCTTACTACATTATAATTCAATTCAAACATCTTTTGTTACATATTATAAATAAAACTGATGATTTGGATCAAAAACTTAACATGCTTTTAGCTTATGCGTACAATGAACCAAAACACGAAGCAAATTTTGAATATTTAGAATCAGGAAATTATGCTTCAAAACTAACCCTTTTGTTTAAATTAAGTTAAAGCACAGAAAAGGTTTACTGTATTATAATTCAAATAACTGGTGTTACGGTATTATATTGTTTTCTTCAGTTATTAATATCAAAATTTATTTGAAATGTTGATTATTTATACAGTATATTAATGGTGAAATTACAACGCATACCATAATTGGAATTATTGTGGATGGTCGTGTCTATTTCGATCTCTGTGCTACGAATTTTTCACCGCTCATTCGTCATTTCCGTGAAAATTTCAGCGTATACAATAACCTGTTTGCATTGGTTACGCCATGGGTCGCTGACCAGGATTGGTGAGCGAAGCGACCAGGAGCGGAGCCCCTGTTATTAAACAAAGCAACGAAACTTGGCAAACTTTATCAGTGTTCATTATTATAACTTTTATAAATGTTTTAAACAGCCGCCACTGTTGAAGTCGGATTTGTAGGATTGTGTTCTACAAATGAAGAACTAATTTGATGTACAACTCAGCCTGTGCTCTCATTTAAGATTTCCTTAAATGACTCCTTGCGGCCGTCCCCAGAAAAGGCATCGGTCTAGTGAATACGTGTTAAAATTGTTTTTGGTGCCCAGTAACAATGTGCCAAGTTGTGTAATATAATGGTTAACAAAATATTCAGCCGTACCGTGACTTTATACTCATCCGTATAAGTAGTTCTAATAATTTAGAAAAATGTATGCAAAGTATAAACCTTTTGGGCTAGAGATGTAAACTTACAAAACAATAATTGTCTAGAGATATTTGATTACTTTACAAAATGTTATTCCAAATATTTCTGATAGTTATTTGCACGTTATACAGGGTGTTTCGAAAATGTTCTTCCAAACTTTACCATGTTGTTCTCTAGGTCAAAACTAGCAAATAATACAATATGACATGTACTCTATCTTGGTTTTTTTCCACATGGGTTGCAAGGTTCAAAATAACCCCGACGGCGTCGACCAAATAGTCCTTTTGCCACCCTAAATTTCCTAGTTATTCCCACCTATTAATGCCCGTCTTCCTCATAAAGACACAGATACTACCTATTGGGTTTCCTAGGATGGTTTCCCTTTCCTGCCCTGAGGGGCCTAGGGTAAAAGTTCTGGTTCCACCGATTCTTGAGACAGTCCGCATTTCCTACATATATTCTCCTCGGCAATCCTAATTCTATGTAGGTGTTTCCTGAGGTGGCAATGACCCGTTAATAGGCCAAATACCCATCTCATGTTTTCTCTTCCTAGTGAAATAAGTTCGTCAGCATGTTTCCAGCCTGTCTTAAACAATTCCAGGCAAGTCTACTCGTTCCTGAATCCCTCCAGGTTCTGTCTTTGAACTCCTGCATCCACATCTCAAAAGATGCTCTGGAAATACCAAGAGGTATCTTATCTTGGTTATTTTAGAAGTTGTCTGTCTGTATGTGTGTTTTGAAAAAAAAAATTATCTCATCATGAAACTCAGCATGAAAGTATATCACACTGTTTTACACAAATTTGAAACATTTTATTTTGCTGAAATTATTCTGCATGAAGTAGTTTTCAGTGATTACTACATTTCACGAAAAATGATCATGGAAACTACTTTCAGCCAGAACTATTGCAATTTCTTAGTTAGTTATCCTTAACCCCATGATGAAAAGTGATAGACCATTGGATTTGTCTTTAAATTGTATAATTTATTGTATCTTAAAACTGTTTGCGTAAAATATTCAGTTTTT
>JAGFPH010000074.1:505726-522829 GCA_018207615.1 Philaenus spumarius
AATAAAAAGAAATTAAAAGATAATATTTTTATATTTCTTTAAATATATAATAACGGATGTAAATAAACAATTTTAACAAATAGGCCTATAGTTTTATAAACCTTATAAAATTGTACACATTTACCGAGTTAAAAATCCCCGACAACATTAGGTAGGCCTAGATAAAGTCTGTTGTTTTTAAATAGTATTTTTGTAAATGATGTGTTTCTAATACACATCTAATTAAATCTGCCTGCGATTTTTCACGAGGGCTTACTAGTTATAATGTAATGTTGCCAGTGCTTATACAAAATACTAAGTGGTTGCTATACATAAATATACAAACAATATATTTAAGCAATTTTAACGTTTACCCGGTTGTGCAAAAATTTATGAATTATTTATTTTTTAACCTTATTTCAATTAAATTCTAAAGAGTGAGAAGTAAATCGTCCTAAAATATCACTGTCAACGCCATCACAAATAACGTGTTAGCTTGTTACGACCATCAAGTGTATGAAGTCCCGTACTTTGTATGCAACTACAGCAAACAGTTTCTAGTCATTATCTTAATGGAACTTCTCCCTGCCATCACAAGCCTCTCTGTCTCAGTTCTCGTGCATTCCACTTTGTAGATGAAAATATAAGTAAAATGTTTAAGTAATTACACCAAAAATAACAGCCAAAGTAATCGGTCTTAGAAACATTGGGTATAACCTTATTAACCTTAACCTTATTTATGAGGACTGGAAGTTTTACTTTTTGAATCTCAATTTCAGCTGAAATGCATTGATAAAATCGTTGTTTTATCAATAAATATTTATGTTGATACTGCCTACAAGAGTATGTTACACAGGCTCATTACAATACCGCTCGGACTGGAAGATTACTCAGAGGAGTTGAGTACTATTAAATATATTGCCACAGCCAACGGTTATAAGACATCTATAATAAACACCTTATTAAATAAAAAACAGAATAAAAACAGTAAATCTTTAAAACCTCGTGAATAAACCACCTTCAAAGCCTGTTAGTAAGGAAACGTACTGCCGAAAATAGTTTCAAAAAATTAAACATTACAAAACCTTTCGAACCATCAACAACATTCAAAAAATTCTCTGCCAAAAACCAAATAAAGATTTAAAATATAAAACTGGAATTTACAAGCTAATTGCGATGAATGTAATTCGTTCTATATTATATGGCAAACAGGAAGAGCGTTCCATCAGAGGTTCAACGAACATCTGCATAAAAAGAACATATATGGCAATAAATTCAATTATGTACGCCACCTGATAGACGAAAACCATGGTAATACTGACTTTGAAACCAATTAGATACCATTGCATACATGCAAAAAAGGCAAAATTATGGATGCTAACGAGGAGTAAGAAATGTACAAAGCGTTTAAAAACAATAAAAACCAAGTCATGAACAAACATCTGCATTTCTCCTCGAACACGTTGTATGACACGGCTATACAAGATAACGGGCTTGCTAACCTTGTTACGACAGTTGTCCTTGGACCACCTTACGGAATGCATCCCACGCCAAAAAAGTGTTTTAATATGTGGTCAGTGTTTGTGTTTATGTGTTTTTTATGTTATGTTTGACGACCTCGGAAGAGTGATGTGTGTCTGATGATGGAGTAAATCTCCGAAACGCGTCATACAAAAAAGAGAAGAAAGTCACGTGACGGAAATAAAGTAAGTAATTAAGCTTAATAAATATTTGTGTTGTAACCTATATTTTCCTCAAACATGTTTTGGTAGTGTACACCTTCTGTACTTACCCATACTTGTAAATAAGTAATGTAAACAATTTATAAAAATCTAGTTAACGGACAATTTTAAATTATTTCTAAAAAATTAAAATACAGCACAATTCTCACAAAACACGTGTATTGGTTAAACGCTTTTCAAAGACAAGGTCGTCATATTCAGTGACATTTGAGCTACAACTAAATGTTAACTAACTAAAAAAAAAATAGTAAAGTGACAACACCTTTGTCTAAATAAATGATAGACATCATCTGTAAAACACAATCTCTACATATCTGAAACTAAAGAATGACGTTATACAAAAATGGTATTGACTTAATTTGGAATAAATTTTGTGTGGTTACGAGTTGGTGAATCTATGTTATAAACAAGGGATAAATTACAGAAAATGTACAGTATTTAAGAATGAGCTTGGATTTTAAAGTGATTATATTGGTTCGTAAACGAGACATAAGAGACTTTTTTTTGTCCAGTGGAGGTGCAGGTCAGTGGTTATTTGGTGTACGTGTGTGTGTGCTAAGAACCTTGGACTCTGTGCCAGAGTGTGTACCTTAGCTTTAGGATGAAATCCTCGAATGTGGGGATTTTGTGTCCTTAAGAGATGGTTGCATTATATACGTACCATGGGGAGTTGGTGATCCGACGGAGAGTTTTGTTTTGGAAGGAGTCCAAACTTTTTTTCCAAGCAACAGGCAGAAACGAGTATCACGCTGGAGATGCGTATGTGAGTAGTGGTCTGATGTATTTTTTGTACAAGGACAACCTTACACGAAGTGGTAGAGGGCTCTTGTCGTTTATGACTGGAAGGTGTCTGCCGTGCACAGATTTACTCCTTGAAAGTGTTTCCTTGACGTGATGGGACAGTGTAAGTTTTGAGTCACGCGTGATTCTAAGATATATGACATGACGGGTCCAGGCTATGGGGGATTTGTTAAGAGTTAGTTGAACTGTTGTTGGATGGCCGACGAACCATACTCCAGGTTAGGTGATCAGTAGTAAAACATAGCTACATCGGCAAAGAGTCGCAGTAATACTTTGGGGATGACTGGAATGTCGTTGGTGTACAGAATGTACCAGGCCTTGGGGAAATCCTGTCCCGATGGATCTAGGAGTGGATAGAGTACCTTCAACAGCAACCTGGAACCATCTACTGTCGAGGTATAAGTTTATAAGATAAAATATAGTTTGATGAAATACTTTAATTTAAGTAGGTACCATTTTAAGCAAACATTTCCAGAATCGGAGAACCATCGTGTCACCGTGATTTGCTCAGTCAGGTTGTGTAGGTTCGAACTTTGCTACTGGCATCCGGCTTACTATCGTTAGGCTAACGCCCTCCGCCTTCATTAGTCTAACGTACATAACAAGTTGAGGGAATACACTGTCAAAATCTTCATAAATTTTTAAATACTATTTAAAAGTCAAGATATTTAAAGTTTCGTACTCTTCAACGGAGGGTGGTAGAGCACGCGGTACAGTAACAAGTTTTACTATTACAACGATAATAATAAATAATTTGATCATGCACCTGAACCTCTGACGTGAGTTGGGCGAATTACCAAAAGTAAGTTCATAATATAAACTTGTATTTCAACCAACTATTTGTGGAAATTGCTCTACTCACGAATTCGCAGCGGACAAACTTCTTTCGCCGTCGGCCTCAGACCAGAAACTGCACCCGCGGTCAAATACTCCGTTTGAACCTGGCACTTTAATGGTATTTTTTGTTTCGATCAATTTTGGGAGAACCAGACGGACCATAAGGCCTTGTAAAAACAAAATGTGCAGAATAATTTAGATCAAAATACAAAAGGTTTAATTCTAGTAGGAAAAACCTAATCAAATTTTTCTTCCTGCAAAAACGTTCACCCGATTGTTGGATTTTTGTTGGCTAAAGAACTCGTCCTAGCGACTTTGAAAACCAAACTGTGTAACTAATTTTGACCAAATTGGACCCAAAATGTAGTCGTTAGAGTGCGACCACATATATATATTATATATTCCTAAGACATCCTCAAATTAATTAAGCAACATTTAAATAGGTGCGGCACATATGGCATAGATGAGTTATTATACAATACATTTTTAAAACAAAAAATAAACGGTACCAGATAACTGCCACATACTTTCTCCCAGTTGAAACTTTATACCTTCTCAAGAGTTGCATAGGAGGTGGTTATTTAGAATTGCAAAAGTAGGACATACCATGGAAAATATTAGATGCATGTAACACACATCCACATTATATTATAATAATAATAATAATATTATTATTATTATTATTATTAAAACTATTTGATCGATTTCGAACAAATTTGCACCAAACATGTCAATTCGGCCTGTATAGATGCAGGAAAAAAGGTTAAGACAATTTTTCAAAAACAACCCCCTTTTTGATAAAAAATCAGTTATTATTATTATTATTACCTAAACGAGAATTTTTAGAAAGATGCAGTTTTTGCATATGGTAGGGTACATTAAGGGCTACAAATAAGCCAAATTTTATAAAAATCGTTAGAGCCGTTTTTGAGAAATTTTGATTTTTCTCCTTTTTTTGCCAATTTTGGGGAGTAAAACCCCTTAAAAATCAAAATATCGAAAAAAATGAAAACAAACACCTGGAGATATTCAAGAACTACACCTACATACCAAATGTCATCAAAATCGGACCGTTGGTCTCCAGCTCTGTATACATCCTAACAGACACACGAACAGACATCACTAAAAAAACACTTTTTTGGGTTCAGGGAGCACCAAAACAAATAATTCCACTAAAAATATTTTTGGATTCAGGAAGCACCAACACAGATAATTCCACTAAAAATTTTTTTTGGGGTTCGGCGATCACCAAAACAGATAATTCCACTAAAAGTTCAAATTCGAAAATTTGGTATATGGGGGAGAAACTAATAGTCATCAGAGTTGATTTCATGGAGTTAAAGTATTGAAGTACTCGTAGACCTATAGCAAACACTGCATGGAAAGTCAGATCCATCAGACTGGAGACTGCACCATATAAACTTAAATTCTATGAAGTAAGTAGATTAAAGCAAAGAACCATAACGTAATGTAGCCATGTAAGCTTACATGCAAATTAAGAGCGAAAAACATGTTTACCACTTTATTCCATTTGATATATGTCCACTTCGCCTCATAAACATATGTGCACATATATGTGTTAGGCCATAACAGTTCTGGAAAGGTTATATTTGCATAGCCACGTACTGAATTTAAAAATAAACTGTAAGCATGCGATGTACGATAAATTGAGGGTGTCATTCTATTTGAAACATAATCATACAACTTGAAACGTCTTTTCTTCAGGTTATAAGATATTACTTTAACTAAAATGGAAATTCTCCAACTGATCAAAGTTATAATTCATAACAGTTGAACAATTTATTTGTTTTAACTTTCTACAATGGTATTAAATTATAAAATAAAATGTTTTTCTTTTTAGCGTCAGAATGGAACTTAATACATATACAACCATGTTTTTATTCTCTACATTTCTCAGTTGTTATTTTTAAACGACCGATAAACTATTTCAAAATAATTCGATAACATCCGATCCGCTGACGTGAGTTGAGCGAATTTCCAAAATTAGTTTCATTATGTAAGCTCCCGGATTGGAATGATAACAAATATTGAAATAGGTATAAATTACCTGTTACACTGTCTATCCAATCCTTGATTATTTGTTGTGACGACCGCGGTTTCGGGATTATCCCATCTTCCGGTCACTTAAATCACTTATAAAAATATATATTTAAAATTATTATTTCGCCGAACACCTGGTAACCAACTTCCACGGCTACAGCGACTTTACGACCAATATGAAAATCTTACAATAAAATTATGTAAAATAGGCCGTTATATGGATTCATGAGAGAAGTTTGCTATATACAGAGCCTCCAAAACTGAAAAACAATATTTATTGAATGACAAGGTATCGTTCCAATCTAATATCGTATTTGACACCACAATTGACTTGGAGAATAATAAAAAGGAGGTTTCCATTTGCCAAAAGAAACACGTCCATCCATCATCCACCGCACAGCAGTTTAAAGATAACATCGGTAGCTAGTTAACCAGCGGCCAGTCAACATGTTCTTAGTTGACGTCTTAATTTGTGTTTCGTGTACTGTGATTTTGTGTATAACTAATTATTGAGTTTCGACGACCTCACTAGTGAGAGAAAAATAATTTTAAATATATGTTTTTACATGTGATATAAGTGATGGGATAACCCCGAAACCGTGGTCGTCACAACAAATAATCAAGAATTAGACAGACAGTGTAACAGGTAATTTATACCTATTTCAATATTTGTTCCAAAAGTTTATACGTTTTAGGGTTTCAACCATTTGGTAAATTGTTCTATTCACGAAGGCACTGAATAGATTTCCTGCTTGTACGAAATATTGCCTATTAGCAGAGTTTGTTTGCACCTCAGGCCCTCTTTGCATCATCGCATTATGGACTGCGCTTCACTAGTTTGCACTTCGACCTTGCGGTCTCGGACGTATGGTACAATATTTTACGTTTTGATCAATTTTTGGGGGGGTGGGGCAGACGGGGATTAAGTTGTGCATTATAAAAAAATAATGCAGAACAATCTCTGAAATTTAGTTTTTTTTTTATAAAAACACAAACAATTTCTTCCCAGTACGAAAAACCTAAACGAATTTACTTCCCGTCAAATAAAAAAACGTGCTTTTGGTTGGATTATTTTTTTTTTTTGCTACTTAGAAAACCAATGTCTGTACCAAATGTGGACCAAATCGGACGTAAAATGGGGCAGTTAGAGAGCTAACACATAATGACAATTCCTACGGAAATTCCCTAATGACAATATTTAGTTACATAGGTACACGAGCACCTATTAACAAAATGTAGTATTACTATTCTTTCCTATTTATAAATTTGTTTTCGATTTGAATGATACCTGATTAACAATTTTTTGAAGAAGTTATGTTTGAAGTCAAATTTGACTACTAAATACAGTTATTGAATTAAATACTGAACATCGTAAGTAAGTAGAAATAAAGCAGCACTTGCACTTAAAATTCAACCGCCGTTATAACATGAGTTTTCAAAAAGAAATCTAATTACTTAAGAGCGTCTTTGAACTTCAGTAAAGACGAGTTTCAAGGACTAAAGTGGTTTAACTCTTCTGTTTATAATATGGTTAGTTTTCTTCCTACTTTTTGTAAATTTCTTCTACGAAACAAATGAATTTTAACGCTTGCATGTTATAATTATATTTTTACTAATTATATTATAAATACAGTACAGTAATGCAGTTTTAAATTTTATATCTAAATCAAATTTTTTTTAAATTTCTAAATTAATATTTTCAAGTGACTGCAAATATTATTGATTTGGTTCTGATTTTCAGTTATTAAATTAATCATCTATTTCACTTTTCTTCCCTATATATGATAAGATTTTAATACAACTTGTATAGGTACTTTGATCCTGTCGTCTTGGACTGTTTAGTAACAATACTATAAATACCTTGAACAGAAATAACATTTGAGAGGACTTAGACAATAGGCACTAAACAAATTAGGTGTTTAAAATCGTAAAACTCTACACAATCAGAGCATTCAATTAAAATCGCACCTATATGGACGAAATTTATCTAAATATATAAAACAAAGTGGAATTTGTTACATCACTTACAACTCAAGAACGGCTGAACCAATTTTTATAAACTTTGATTTGTTGGATTTGTCTCCGCCCCGAATAGAAGAATAGCAATTAAAATGTAGGAAAAATACATAAATAAATTTTTTAACACAAAATAATTTTATGTTAGGCCTAGACTGATGAACTAACACAGCCATGTTATTTGAATGTACTTACATTCGTTACCATAGCAACCAATAAAATAAAATAACAGCTACAATATCAGTTGATTCAAATGTATAATCTATATAATAAAAATGAAGTTCTGTCAGTTGGTAAGCTCATCACTTGAGAACGGCTGGACTAATTTGGCTATTTTTTGTTTTAAAATTTTCGTAATAGCCCGAATTAAGTTTTTATAAAAACAAAATTTGAAAAGTTTCCCGGAAAATTTTCTATTGGGGAAAAATTGGTCATCCCCAATCAACTTTTTTCCATGAACTCAAGACCATAACTCACGAAAAAACTGTTCTAATAAAATGCTTAGTAACGATTATTCATTTACATTCATTACCATTGCAACTTCAATCAGCCTTTATAATCAGTTTATTATTCTTCATAACCAACAGCTTTTTTTAGGTTAGAACGACCAACTTAAAGAAAAAAAAATCAACAAAAACTGCTTACTATATTTTAATTCAATTCAAACATCGTTTGTTACGAATTATATATAAAACAACTGATTTGGATCAAAAACTGAAGACAATTTTATGTTAGGCCTACAATGAACCAAAACACGTTTATTTGCAACCAATTGGGCTAATTTAGAATCAGGTCTTTTTTACAATTCTTCACAACTATCAGTTTTTACTTTCTCCACCCTATACGTAGTAAATGGAGAAAGTATTGTTTTCGTAAAAATGTTCGAATTTGAATTTTCAGTTGAATTATCTGTTTGGTGCTCCCAGAACCCCAAAAAATTGTTTAGTGCAATTATCTGTGTTGGTGCTCCCTGAACCCAAAAATATTTTTAGTGGAATTTTTTGTTTTGGTGCTCCCTGAACCCAAAAAAAGTGTTTTTAACGTGGTGTCTGTCTGTCAGTGTGTCAGTATGTATACACGACCAGAGGGGACACTATTGGTCCGATTTTCATGAAATTTGGTATGTAGGTACTAAACCCTAATATCTCCAGGCGTTTTTTTTCATTTTTAACTTTTAAGGGTAATTTACCCCTAAAAACCAATAAAAAACGACAAAAATGCAAATTTCTCAAAAACGGCTCTAACGATTTTGATCAAATTTTCAGTATTTATAGTGCTTAAGATGCCAAACAAAATGACACCACCCGCTTTTATCAAAACTTCGGCGTTTCATAATTATGGGGAAATGTTAAAAAATAAACAAGTTTATGTTGTCAATCTAGCATCACGGCAACGGCCGCACGGGCTAGCACAACGGTAGCGAGGACGGCCAGTAATTCAAAGGTCGCGCGATCGAATCCCGCCTGGGACAATAACTTTTTTATACGATTGACGTAGGTAGAATATTATTTTTTTGTTTTGTTCTAAAAAGTAGTAAATAAAATGATTAAAAACAATATTATTTTGACTACAGTAAGTTGGGAGAAAGTTTGTGTCAGTTAACTGATATCGTTTATTTAGATTAGGTTAAGCAAACAAAAGGTTTACTGTATTATCTCTAAAGGTTTACAAACTATAAATCTAAATTTGTGTAGCATATTCTGAAGTCTGAAGTTGCATACAAACCATTTTGCTAAACGTAAGCCAATGTAATAAAATGGAATTAAATTAAATCAAATCAAATTAAATTAAATCAAGCAATTGCAAAGCATTGCTGGGTAAACTAGTTTTAAATAAATCTAATTAGTTAAAAATCCCTAAGATGTTGAACGAATAGTAATAAAATAGATCATACAAAATTTCTCGTTTAGTCTTCAATAAAACAACATAATTTTGTTCTAGTGTATAGAAATGTAGTAAACATATAGCATGACATATTTAGTAAGATCGTGTCTGTCTGTTTTGTTTGTGACTGCATCGACTAAAAGACTGAACGTATAAAGCTGGGGTTGTAGCTATTAGACGCAGCATTTCTTCGGGAAGGTTTAGAAGAAATACACATTGGAAATAGTCCATTCTTTAAAAAAATAGTGACGTTATTAATAGTGGCCAAAGACAACTATGTCTCCCTCTTCTGGTCACGTTTCTGCTTATAACCTTAGACTGGTAGCGCCTATATTCAATACTCTTTGGATTCAGTTCACCGAGTCGATTCTGTAGGTTTCATAGTTTAGGACTTTTTCTTACACTTTTAGGTTTGCAGACTTTTTAAGCAACTTTAGCTTTTCCATTGAGGTATTAAGAAAAATCTAAGATTACGTCTTTTTCTATGGGAAATTTAATCTCTACAACTTTCATATTGACATATTTTTCTCCGACGCGATCTGTGGGTCATAAATGGAAGAACACGATTCGTAGTTTTTCTTAAAGGTATTTTCGACTGTTATTGTCTCGTTGACAAAGTCGCGGTAACATCTAGTCAATAATATATTTTCACAAAATTTATTAATATAGTAGTTAGTATTTAATTTTATAGTTACAAAAAGAATCCGTTTTTATATACATTATATATCCAATTGTATAGATAATTCTGACAAAGATACGATTATATAAGCCTAGTTATATGTCCTAAAGTGTTCTCCCCGTTTTACTGGCAGTTTAAAGTTTCGTCTTAGATGAAGCCATTATACACAAGGTTGTGTATAACCTTGTTTTATGGTAAACCAGGTTTATTATGCCTCACTTAATTAATTACAGAAATCAAAGTTAATCTATTCATAATTATTAATCACAATTCCCACAACACTGCTCGACACGATTGTTTTAACACGCCATCGCTTGGTAGTTCTTTGGAGCTTGCATAATTTAGTAAATGTTGTAGCATTTAGTTTTAATTCGAAAGAAATATTTATAAAACTTAAGTTGAATTATATAATTAGGTGCTACTATGGCGATAAAATTAGACTTCAATATTTTCAATTCACGATTTGAGAGAATTTCCAAATTTAAGTTTATGTGTTTTAGGGTTTCAACCAACTATTTGAGAGATTTCAACCAACTCACGAAAGCGCTGAATGTAGTCTACTAATACATTTGTTCTTTCCAACCGAATCGGAAAAGCTCGCTTTTATTATGGAATCCTTCGATTCCTCTCATCGGACAGACTCGCTAATAAATAAATAAAATATTTAGTACCGCAGTAAATATGTTTCCCTACTAAATCTTTTAGCCATATTTTAATCCTTGAATCGCATTGAATAAAATAATCTTCTAGAAAGTTTTGCTAAAACGAATACTTCTAATATTGCAACTTTTAACGAGTTCTTCGTACATTAAGGGAAAGATTTTACTTAAAACTTTTTTAATATTCTTAAATTTTATTTTTTACATTTTATGGGTTCAAGTTTGAATGTTTAATGTTTCAAATTAAATATAATACGTCTATATTACTTTCTCAGTATACTATAGTATAGAGAAAGTATAGTGATCGCAAAAAACGATGTTGATATTTTTGTGGAAATATCCGTTTTGGGATCCCCTGAGTCCAAAAAAAGTGTGTTTTACAAAATGTCTGTCTCTCTGTCTGTCTGTCTGCCTGTCTGTATGTCTGTATGTATACAAAGCTAGAAAGAAAACTATTCGATCAATTTCGAACAAATTTGCACCAAACATGTCGATTAGGCCTGTGTAGATGCACGAAAAAAGTTTTTGAAACATTTTGAAAAACAACACCCTCTTTGGCCAAAAAACCAACAAAAAATCTGTTTTATTTTTTATTAAACAACGATTTTGATAAAAAAATTCTTATTTGTAGTTCTTAAGGGTCTTATATACCTTGCATAAACCAGCAAAAATATGCAGTTCGTACTAACGTGTTTCGGACGCCGTTTCTCAACCTAAAAACATGTGAAACATCTTAAATTGTTCTTAAAGGCTATGTGGTTTGTCTTATATTTCATAATCAAAAGATATCGATGGCAGCTCCTTTTAATCAGCAGTTTAATTGAGTAAAAATTTATTATTTTTAATGCATTTTTTGGGAGTTTTAAAAAATAATTTCCATATTTTAAGTAACACGTCAAAAATATACAGCCTTTTTTATAACTTAAAGTAGTTTTCCAGATTATTAATGTATAAATAGAATCTGAAACACGTTATTACGAATGCATGTTTCAACGATTTTGCTGCTTGAGTCAGACCTTTTTATTAAAATCATACTGTACACTCGGAAGTTTTCTTCAAGGTAAAGAAGAGCCTTAATGTACCTTACCATTCGTAAAAAACCACATCTTTCTAAAAATTCTCGTTTAGCTAATAATAATAATAACTGATTTTTGGCCAAAATGGGTGTAGTTTTTCATAATTTTTCAAAACATTTTTTTGTGCATCTATACAGGCCTAATTAACATATTTGGTGTAAATTTGTTTGAATAGTTTTCTCTCTATTATTTATTTGTTCGAATAATAATAATAATATTTATTAGTTACTCTCCCTACTTTAATGTATCCACTCTCCTACTTTAATACAATTATGAAGTCACAGTGAATCTGTTTAATAATTTAAATGTGTTTGTGAGAATGTATTGTGCGAGTTTTTGGTACCGTTTATTAATCAATTATAAACAAAAAAATTTCAAGTATTTGTATATTTTTTTAAGTACTAAGATTTTATTGAGCTTTTAACAAGATCTAATAATTATCCTGCCTTAAAAATGCAACGTTATTTGCCAACGCACCTCGACTTTTCGGGAACCAAACTGACTGTAAGACCGTGTAAAAAGAAATAATCTCCTATATTTATTGTTTTAGATAAAACCCCAAAAGGTTCATTCTGGTACGAAACATCTTAAACCAATGTTGCTTCCGGTTGTTGGGGTTTTTTGCTAACGACCTCGTACAAGAGACTTAGAAAACCAACTTTTGTACCAAATTTGAACCAAATAGGCCGTTAGAGTGAGATCATTTACATACATATATGTATAACGTTTTTAATGACACTAAAAAACATGTTCTGGGGACCATGATCAGTGCTCATTTTCTACTATCGACCCTAAGTCTCACCATAAGTGTCACTGCTTTCTTATAGAAATTGGCTAATTATGGATGTATAACTAAGCGCTTTACGATATATATTTATACTAGCTGGCCCGATCCGGCTTTGCACGGAGAGATAAATCAAAGATAAATATGGAGATTTTTAGTAACTTTGACACTCCCTCACACACACCCCTAAAATTTCGATTTTTTTTAAACCTTTCTTAGCGAGCACCTATCGCCCTAGAGGAAGCTACATACCAAACTTCATTCCAATTCGTTCGGTAGTTTTTTTTTTAGTTACTTTACCCCCCCCCCCCCCAAATCCCCTCTAAAATTTTGAATTTTTTAAAAAACCTTTCTTAGTGAGCACCTAGGGCCTTAGAGGAAGCTACATACCAAATTTCATTCCAATCCGTTTGGTGGTTTTTGAGATTTCCGTGATGAGTCAGTGAGTAGTATTTGGATTATATATATAGTATATAGATGAGAACTTTTGCCTTTTATATTTATTTCCTACTTTTTTTGCTGCTTGTCGATAGTGAGATTGTCGTAATATTATTTGTGTAAGCAGAAAAATCTCACAAATGACTATAACGTATAAAGTATAATACGTAAAGTTTAAAATAATGCATTAGTACATAATCAAACACATTTGTCTACCTAAAGGTCTCAATGCCCAGAGTAGATAAAACGTCAAGTCTGTCGAGAAATTTAATAATAAATTCCCTTGGAGTGTGTACGTGACTCACATCTACCCATTAATAGTGTGAACGTGGCAAAGTTATATTGCAACTCCGCTTGTAGTTATTTCGTTAGATTATTCCACGTGACATAAAATGTCAATCTGAATGCTACCCGTGTAAAATATTGTACACAGGAGCTTACGCTGTCGGTTCTGCTTAGCTTTATTGACAGTTTCTATCAGATAGAGGTGTGTCACACCAGTCTATGGACAGCAGTGAAGTAGTACGAGGCAAAGGTGAGATAGAATCGAAACTAATCATTATTTTCAAAGTGAATGAAGTTATCAATATGCCTTATCATTGTGTACTTGTTAACTAGTTTTGAATACTTTGTATTGTAAAAGGTGTTAGAATTTGATAAAAATTTAAATTCTACATTTAAGTGTACATAATTATTAGCGAATTTCCATACAAAAAAATTAATTCTTGCAGTGAATTATGGTGAGATCTAAGGTCGGGAATGGACAGTAAGCACCGATTATAGTTCCCAGAACACGTCTTCGAGTACGCATCTTGACAGTAGGCCTACTACACGGGACAGAAAAAGATGAACAGTGAAAGTTATGTGTTAAGTGTTGTGTTTTGTGTATATGTATATCTTTTTATGTATTTTAAATATTGTCAACGGGAAATATCCAGCAATCCTGATGATGGTTGAATAACCGAAACGGCCGTTGTAAAGAAAAAGAAAAATAAACTATTGTGACGGTAAGTCGTAATATTATTGTAATAAAATCAATAGTCGGAATGGCGAAAACAAATATGTATAAAAAACATATGTATATTATGTTCTCACTCTAAGGGCCGCATTTCAATTCCGATTTGTTATACACATTGGTTTTCTACGTCGAGTTCGTTAGCTAAACGTTTTTTGACCGTGAGTAAAAATTTTTTTAAGACTTTTGTACTAGAATGAATTATGTTTGGTGTTTTATCGAAATATGTATAAGAGATTATTCTGCACATTAAATTTTTTTCCTGGACTTATATTCCGGCTGGATCCCTCAAAATCTATTAAATCGTAAAATATAATAAAAGTACTTTTTTTTAAATAACGAGGAAGATTTTACCGAGGAGCAGTTTCGGTTTCGAAGCCGATGGCAGTAATGCTACTCGCTCGAGTTTTTCTTTTTTAACAGCGTCAAAATTGGGTTTCCCTTAACCAAAAACATATAAAATGATATCCCACACTGTATTTAAAAAAATTTTGATCCCAAAAACCTGCTGACCCCGACGCGCTACGACTCTTTAACTGTCACAATCGGGTTTCCCGTACCCAACAACATATAAAACAATATCCCACACTGTATTTTCAAAATATTGATTCACAAAACGTGACCCCCCCGAGCTATGACTTGTTACCTGTCAAAATCGTTTTTCCCGTACCCAAAAACTTACAAAACGTTATTCTACACTGTATTTAAAAAATGTTGACCCAATATTTTCAAAACGTTGACCCAAAAAACGTGAATACGACTCACGCTACAAAGTTAAAAAGATTTTCAATTCTCCGAAATAAAATTACGAAGATTTTGGCACCACCAGAAGTTTTCTACGACCCGATATCATGTTAACAGACAGACAGACAAACAGAAAATGATCACATGATTTCAATACTTCGACATTTTAATAAAAAGTCAAGTAAAAAGTCAAGCTATTTTAAAATTGATTTAATCTTCTTTATAAATGTGCCAGAGTATTTAAAATATTTTTAAGATATAAATGGTAACATATAAGTTTATTGGCGTAACTTAATATTCTCTTTCAAATTAATTATATTACATACGTGAAAATTCAAATGAGGAATGACCTCAAGTTTGAGGGGAAAATATTAAAATTTAATATTACTGTAAAAGAATACATATGCCAGTAAATATTTAAGTGCAATACTGGTTGTCCAGTTTAAAAAGCATGGTTCTGAGGTTTCTGATTAAAGCGTTCGTACAGTTATCAGCTAATTTTCTAATACCTCTAAACTGACATGTAGGGTATTTCTCAGTGGCATTTCCATCAATAACTGATTAAATACTTTGAAATAAATTGAATCTCTTTAGTTGAAGTTTTTGTTTGGGAGTTTGACTAATGCTGGCTGTTTCAAAATATAATTTAAATAATAATAACAACAATGCTGTATTTAAAATTAAAGTATACAAACATATGTGCATGCAAGCATTGAATGGCTCAGGTCGTTTTGACCGACAGCCAGGTTGGTAACATCCATTATTTAACATTTCATATTTACATTCTTATTTTTACCATAATTACATAAATATATTGAATCACCTTAATTAATTTTACAAACAATACATACGCCAACACCCCCACACAAAAATTACAGTATATTGAATATGGAAACCTAACGAAAAGCAAACGGAACATTACCAACACTCTGCTAAATACACAAACAAATAAATATAAACATTAAAACCGAACAAAACATATACATGATTAACTGCAGTAAATACAAGTTCATACAATATGTATTTCCCTGAGCAGCCTAAGCATTATGTTTGTCCTACATATAATTTAAATACAGTTATACCATAGTAAAGTTAATAATTTGATTTTAACATTTAATATTATTTGCCATAGCTTTGACTTTATGGTTATCCTATAATTTAATTAAAAATAAATTATAAAATATGTGTGTGGAAAAGCGGTTTGGCTTAGTAGTTAAATTAAATTAAATAAACGGTACCAGGAACTGGCACATACTTTCTCACAAACAAATTTATATTATTAAACAGATTCATTGTTTATATTATTAAACAGATTTATTGTGACTTCATAATTGTAGGTGGGATAGGAGAGGTGTTAAAGAAGGAGATTAACTAATAAATATTATTACTATTATTAGCTAGAGAGAAAATTATTCGATAGATTTCGAACAAATTTGCACGAAACACATATATTAGGCCTGTATAGATGCACGAAAAAAGGTTTTGAAATTTTTTGAAAAAACAACCCTCTTTTTGGCCAAAAAAACCCCAAAAATAAGTTATTATTATTATTATTAGCTAAACAAGAAATTTTAGAAAGATACACTTTTCTGCATACGGTAGGGTACATTAAGGGCTACAAATAAGCCAAATTTGATCAAAATCGTTAGAGCCGTTTTTTTTTTTATAAAAAAATAATAACTGTATTTTTGGGGGGGTTTTTGGATAAAAGAGTGTTTTTTTTTAAATTTTCCAAACCCTTTTTCATGCATCTATACAGGCCTAATTTACATGTTTGGTGCAAATTTTTTCGAAATCGATCGAATAGTTTTCGCTCTAGCTTTGTATCCATATAGACTTACAGTCAGACATTTTGTAAAAACCACTTTTTTGGACTCAGGGGGTCCCAAAACGGATATTTCAACATCGAGTTTTTGCGATCACTATACTTTCTCTATACTATAGTATAGTGAGAAAGTAAAAAGCAGTCCTGGGTCTGCCGACAGAAGTGAAAACTGCCAGGAATATAAATCGTTGGTTATATTGGTTTAATCTGAAACTCGACCATTATTTTTATCTTGTCCCATTTGAAATTGAAAACTAAACAACAAAAAATGCATAAACATCATTTTCTATAGTCAAATAATAATAATAATAATAAAAAAATAATTTTAGGTTCAACCTGCACTGAACCAACACAGGTTCGAAAATGACTTACTTTAATATACCTGTTGTTAAATATTTAAAGTTAAACAGCTAATTTGTATTAAAAGTTTAAAAAGACTATTTTAGGTATTCTTATACTGAACCAACACAAGTTTTCTTAATGCATTTACATTCATTACCATATCAACCAAGATAGGGAATTTAGACATTTAAAAAAATGAGAAAGCACTACGTCCATTTTAG
>JAGFPH010000074.1:522839-549025 GCA_018207615.1 Philaenus spumarius
CAGTTCGATATATTCGTCATACTAGCACAAAGTTAAAGTATAATCAAGAAATAAGTGAGGGAAATATTTATTTATAACTGTCAGTCCATATATAGCAAATATAATAATTATTGTATGTATTATTGTGTTTAATTTTGAAAATAAATGAAATAGTAACTTATTAGCGAATTTGCATAGGAAAGATGAGCTATTGCAGTAACCCTTATGGTGAGACCTAAGGTCGGGAGTGGTAAATGAGCACCGATCATGGTTCTCAGAACACGTTTTGGGGTGTCGTTAAAAATGTCATGTGTTCGCACTCTTGCGGCCGCACTTTAAGTCCGATTTGGTCCAAATTTGGTACACTTATTGCTTGTCTACGTCGCTCGGACGAGTTCGTTAGCAAAAGAAATTCAAAACCGGAAGCACCTTTTTTGACTTAAGTAATTATATTTTAGAATTTTCGTACGAGAATGAAACTTTTTTAGAGTTCTATCCAACAGAATAAATGTAGGGTATTATTCTGCACATCTTGTTTTTTACACGACCTTATAGCTTGTTTGGTTCCCCCAAAATCGATCAAAACATAAAATACCGTAAATTTACACGGTTCAAATCCACGTGCAATCTTTTACCGTGGGCATTTTCCAATCCGAGGCCCAACGGCCAAGTTGGTACGCTGCGAGCGAAGCAGGCCGAGGCCTTAAAGTAGTACATAAAAATATCAAAGTTAAAAATTTAACGGCAATAACAAAAACGGAATTTAGGCTATATTTGTCACTGGTTTTACAAATCCCATTTTTCTGTTTAATTTTTTTCTAAGTTTTCAAACAAAATCGCTTTGCAAATACTAATTTATAGTGAAAATTAAACAACAGGAAAAGAAACGTACTTCATGTAGAATCAAAATTTTACCGTTAGATGCGAAATAAATTACAGAAGTGTTGTAGCAGTAAATGCTGGCACAAAATTTATTTATACTGGGAAAAGTAACTTTGAGTTTCTAAATCAGGATAATTATTAGTTCTAATTAAAACTAAGTCAAATCTATCTTCCGTTGGTTTTTTCTAACTTTGTATTTCCTATAAAAATATTCCACTATATTTGAACATGAAAAGAAGTTTATTTCTCCTACAGCTATTTAATAAATTCCGTCTTTCGCACACTCACAGCAGTACGCAAACTAAACTACATGTGTTCATCGTCATAATTATACGTCTTTGTTTTACTTTACCGCACATCAGCTGATGTAGGATGTTCTGAACATTTTGGTTGTTGTGGGACTAACCTCTGTAAAACAAATCTTTTTGAAAACTAAAAAACTAATTTAAAATGCAGCTGTAGGAAAAACGTTGTGTGTATTACGGATGCGAAGTTTACTTAGTCTCGGCTATGCCTCAGACATCAAGTGTTTATCTCGTGCTACAAAATCAACTTTGCAACCTATATACTCTGATAACTATTGTAGTACTCACAATACTTTACAAAATTATGCGTATATACACATACATCCTTTACAACTAACTTAATACAAACAGAAAACATCATTCTGAACTTTTCTTAATCACTAAAACCTAATTAAACAACTTAAACTTAACTTATTGCCACCTCAAAACGTGATCTTCGGACCATGATCGGTACTCATTTAATACTTCTGACCTTCGGCTTCACAATATCCCTCTTCTTGCAATATAACGGTCCCTGCAATATCTCATCTTTCTTATGGAAATTCGTTACAAAGAGCTTTCTTTTTGTTTTGGAATATGTACGGGTGCGATTCGTTGTGTCTACGAGTATTTTTGTATTCTAAGGTTAGTAAAAAGTCAAACAATTAAACCGTACAATTTTAGGCAGTTTTATAATCGATACTAACTTTCAAATTGTTAATAGTCCAGCCACATTATTACTTCCTACGGATAGTATGGAGTTAGATGTAACTTTACACTTACTATATCGATCGTCTAAACTTGTAAAGCTTTTAAGCTACAGGTAGAATACAAGCTCTTTGTTTAATACAACAATATGAAAATTTATACTAAAATTTATACTTAGCTGGTAGTTTTTCCGATCAGTTAAGTTAGTTTTACTAGGCTCTTATTAAAGTTAAAATAAATTTATTTTGCAGTACCCACAATATTCTTGATAAATTATATATACAGGGTGTCCCTAAAAACCGTAGCGGGCTATACAGGATCGTACTGTATTTATTGAAACAAATACATTTCTTTACGTATTATCAGCGTATTATCAGTTGCCAATTTGAAATGGTTAAAAGCCACATTCAAAGTTTTAATGCATTTCAGAGCAATTGATTTCATCATATTTATTAAAACTATTAACATTTAAAAAAATATGGTTTTATGCTAATTTTTGTTGTTGCATACAATTACCAAGAAATTATGTTTTCAGTTTTTCGTCGATATCTCGGTTATCCTTTGACCTACAGAAACTATAAGAAAATCATTTTGTCTGTTGTTAAAAATAAAAATATGTTGTTTCTTGTACATTTTTTGTACAATTTACAATTTTCAAGATATTCCACCTTAACAATTTGTAACAGCCGCCATTTTTAAAATTACAAAAATAAATTATTTGTATTTGGTACACTTGTAAATCTTAACATGCAAAGTACTTATTCCAAAATTTTAACTCGATATCTTATCTATTTCTGAAGTTACAGTGAGTTTTTGTAAAAAAAATTTACTAATCGCGACTTAACTAAGCCGAATTCAAAAATATTTTACTGAACATTTTTTATTTATTTCAATGAATACAATACGATCCTGTATAGCCCGCTACGGTTTTTAGGGACACGCTGTATATTGATACATGCATACTTACTTATAAATAAACCATTAATGGTAAACGTATTAGTTGTGAGATTTTGTGTTGAAGGTTTATTCTATCAAATAAAAACCTTAGTTTGCAAAACATCCCTAGCAGTAAATTGGCAAATAATTTCATTGGCTTAAATTTTTACAAATAAAAACATACCGTTATTTGACTTTACAAAAAAATCAAGTTAAATTTGTTGAATATTAAACGTCAATAAGAACACAAAACTTTGGAATTTTAAAATAATTTTAACAACTAGGCATGACTTAATAAACTTAGAGTCATTAACTGCAACGTTTCTCCGTCAAGAAAATGTAGACATTCATAAAGTGTATCCATAACAATTAAATACTTGCCTATTTTAATAAAACGTGACTGTGAACGTTATGAGAATAACGACGTTAGAGATGTAAAAATAATGTTGCAAGTATCGTTCTGTTCTGTGTTTTCGTCAAGAGAAGCTTACAAACCGGGAAATGTAAGAATACAAACTCTGCATACTGTAGCTACATAATCGTTTTTTATATTATTTACTAAACGTTGCAGCTAGATATTACTTCAACGATCTGCCTGAATTGCTGAAATAGTACTTTTTTGTAGTTGTGAATTTTAATTGTATTCAGTACATCTTGAAATTAAATTGTTTAATAATATCAGTAATTGGAATTTATTTGAGGTTTGTTAAATAAAGATCTAGTTAAAAAAACCCTTTATCTTCTTTGTTATAATTATGCTAACTACCCAACGACATGATTAATACCTTTTTTAAACTACGAGTACTTAAATAAACACTCATTAGGTTAAAATTGAATTTTATTCTGTATCTAATCATCACAACAATTTTTATAGACCTAGAATGTCGACTTTTTGTTTTAGAGTAAACTTTTGTCTGATCTGGATAGATCGCATATTATGTTTGGGTTATTCGTTCCTTAAATTTAGTATATAATCCAGTCAACAAAATATTTCGCCTTCAAAAAATCGAAAAGTTTTGAAACTTTACACACTTATTTTTAGGTACCTAGTGAAAAACCAAAAGTCCTTATGAATCAGAAGCGAGCGATGACCGAAAACATGTAACGTTTTATTTTTGTTAACACTCGAAAACTATTGGTTGCAGTTAAATCATGACTATATACACAATTAAAGCAGATACAATTTGCAACAGTATTCACTATATGCATGTACTTTTGTTATTGAGATATAGGGTGTTGAAGGGCTGGGATTTTTTTCAAAAACCACCTAAGCACCTATTAACAGAACTTATGATTACATAGGATCATTAAGGTGACGACTTTTCAATACCAAATAAATTATATTGAATGAAACATAATACATACATGTGTAATATATATATATCTATAGCAACCATACTAAAAACATTTTCATGTAGTACAAATTATGTACAACGACCAAACATAAATAAAATAACAAATTCAATACAAGGACAAACACTAACCGAACGATACAACAACCAAAAGTAGTTTTATGTAGAAAAACTAGATTATATAAAAGACCTAAGAGTTTAACTGTGCAAAAAAACAAGAAACCACTTGAAATTACTGAGATTTGAATCAGTCTGCTTGTTGATCTGCTTCTTTGAATGCCTGAAATATAGTTACTACCTTTAGAAAATTGTAAGAGAAGCGTCAAATATTTCAGAATGCATTACCAAGAAGTATAAAGATTAGAACTCAATTTTAGGTTACTCAATCTCACCTGATTTCTGGTTAAAATTACTTTGTTTTCAATCCCTTCATCCTCATCTGGCCTAGATTGTTTGGCTTCATTGGGAGGTATGAATTCCAAGTTATCAGGGCCATGGAGGATGGTAGTAATACATCCCCCGTGGCAGTTATATCTGAAGACTGCACTGCATTCCTGCTTTTACTAGTTAAATTTAGTTGGTTAAATTGGAGGCCATCCACCCCCTTCAGTCTGCATTATTTTCCTCTGCATCTATATTTTTTTTAGGAGAGAAAACATTTTAAAATCTTTATGACATTGTCCAGGGACTGAAGGGGGTGGATGGCCTACATGCTCCGGTAAAACCATTAAACCCTCCATCCTCTTTTCCTCCTCTGCGAGACCATCTTGCGACATAACTTAGCAGAGGGAAAATGTTAGACCCTAAGGGGGTCATACACCATCCCATCGAATGGTTAATCGAACCCCATAACTCTACAGTTTTAGTAAATAACTTGCATTTTACTGTGGAAGAAATTCGGACACTCCTATTTACAAAAACAATTATTGAGGTTATGCAAAAAATACAAACACATTCCGTTGGTTAGCTTATTATGATAATTATGATTTAGCTTGCGAAAAAGTGCCCACATAAAAAAGCATCCAATAAACTTTACAGCCCGCTTATAGGCGGTCGACAAAGTTAACTGAATGCTTTTATGTAGACACTTTTCCGCCCCCGGATGATAAGTTGTTCTTTCTACTCTTGCCAATGAAGCAGAAAAGATCTCTTAAAAGAGTAGTTGGAGAGAAAATAATTAGTAAATTGATTTTTGACAGATCTTTTACGTTATTTGATTGAAACGAAAAAATTATATTTTTATCTATACCAGTTTGATATCTCCCTAATATTAAATTAATATTTTGTCATATGTTTCGAGAATCATTCCTATTAGACAAAAACCTTTTTCATATAAATCTGCAAAAAGAGCAGAATTTATATTTTTCCGCGAGTTCTACTGTTCACAGAATCTTAGATGTATACTTCTTTAGACACTTAAAACATTCCTATAAAATTAAATCTCCCTTTATACGTTGCCTCTATTGTAGGAAGAAATACAAAGGATCTAATAGTTGAAACAGTTGAGCTGAGGCAAACTATGCTAAGGGGAAAAACGGCAGCTTTCGAAATTCCTGGAAGTATTATTTTCAAAGAGAAAGAGGGTGGGTGTGTTCGTGCTTCACTTACTCATTCTGTCTAACTTAATTTACTAACTTTTACAAATTTGTTTCTCTGTTCTGTTGTTAAAATCAAATTTAATGAGTTTAAAAATGGACCACAGAACTTTTACCGTATTAGAAACAATTGGGAACACTGAAGGCCCAACCACAAGTTCGGTGAATAATACTACACAAACTTAAAATCATTTATTGATATAGTTATTCTAGTTCCCTGATGTACATTTCGGTAACAAAGTTACAATCATCGGAGGATTTTAAAACTTGTTTACCGAAATGTACATGAGGAAACTAGAATAACTATATCAATAAATGTTTTTCAGTTTTTGTAGTATTATTCGCCGAACTTGTGGTTGGGGCTTCAGTGTTTCTAATTGTTTAAATTCACCACAGTACTCATTGAACATCTAAGAATTAAGCTGTTGAAAACTAACACTTTCAAAGGCCTTCATCGCACTCCATTCAAAATCAGCGTTTAAAATTTATTTTACAAATCTGTTTATCAAACAAAATTCTCAATAGAACCCAACATGAATTTCGTACAATGAAAGAGTTAATATACAATTAATTATCTTGCATTAATGTACTGTAGCCAACGGACCACATACTTTACATAAGAAATTTGTACTTATAGTACACAGTCTCATGGTATATTTACTCAAAAGTGAGTAGTAAGTAGACGATGTACTATAAGTACAAATTTCTTATATATAATTAATTATAGATTTTGTATATCACAGCTAATTGTTTGTGTACTTTAATAATCGATGTTCCTGTATCCATAGTCATTTTGCTCAAGCTTCATGGAAATGAGCGTGCGTTTTATGTATACATATATAATATGTATACTTAGTACTTAGGATATAAGTACTCTTTAAAAAGCGGGACAAATGGAAAGTTGTATTACATTTTTTGAAATCTTATTTATTATAGAAGTTTTCAATTACATTTGACACCTCATAAATTACACCGTAGGAGAGCGTAAGAAATGTTATTTTTGACAATAACTACAAATTTTAACTTTCACCGATAACTTTTAATATTGAAAATTACTATATCTCGATTATTTTAAGTCAATCATAAAGAAAATTATATGTAGATTCTGAAAATGGAGTTAAATTTATAACCCAGGCAGCAGGGAGTTAAAAAATGGAGTTACCTGGGAAAAAAAGCGGGAGAGATGAAAGTTAGTAATATGGTAAATTTTGACATCCTAAAAAGCATACTAAGTTTGCGACCCTCACCATACGTCGCCATCTTGGAAAATGATGGCCAAATTCCAAATAACTTAAGTTAGGTGCGTCCTAAAAACAAAATTTGGTATAAAAATTATAGAGAATTTAATTCTCTAAAACTTTTGTTTTAAAAATTTGCCTGTGAAATAAACAATGTTTGTGTTAAGTACCATCTTCTATTGCGTATTTATAAAAAACTTCATGAAAGCGCTATAATAACCTGAAATTGGTGAATTATTTATCATAATTTAATTTGTATTATATTATTGCTATTATTTGTTTTTTAATAAAAATAATAGTAATAATAATTATTATTTTTCATTGTACACGTTTCGAAAATTGTTAATTATAAAATTAATAATTTACGCGCCTTAACACTTAACAGGTCATTTTTGTCCCCCTTGCACATTGGAACGGCTGCATTCTTATACAAGAAATTCGGATCAAATCACCTGTTGGACGTTTTATCCTCTCTTGGAAACTAGTACAATGAAAAATAATAATTATTATCACTATTATTATTATTACAAAACAAATAATATCAATAATATAATAAAAATTAGAATTGATATTATTAAAATAAACCATTACAAAAACCAGAATATACGCAATTTTAAGAATGTAAATTAACATAAATTTATTATTTAAAAATAACTATTATTATTAAACAAAAATTAATAACAATAATAATAATATCACATTAAATTTATAATAAATTCAATTTCAGGTGATAATATTCATGCAGTTTTTACAAATAAAACCACAGTAAAATAAAAACGCTCCATTAACGTTGGTGTGGAAGCTATCAAATGAAAAATAATAATTACTATTATTATTACAAAACTAACAATAGCAATAATAGTTCAATAATATAATACAAATGATAATGAATAATTCATCAATTTTAGATGATAATAGCGCTTCATGCAGTTTTTTATAAATACACAGCACAATATGGCACTTAACTCAAAAAATGGAATTTGAGATGACCATTTTCCCAGATGATGGCGTAAGCTCAAAGTAATGGCGGTCACAAACTATGTTTTTTAGGATTTCAAAATGTACTATATAACCAAGTTTCATCTCTCCCGCATTATTTTCAGGTAAAAGTACCTGTTGCCTGGGCTATTAATAAAACATGAATTTATAGTCAAGAAATTTAAATTTAAAGTGTACAAGTATCGATTTCATAATTTAAAAAAAATATATTTAACTATCCAAGAGCATTGTAGTAAACGAAATGAATTATGCACTAAGTTTTCACTGATACCAAATAGTTGATCACCACAAATTGTTTAACATTTATCACCAGCCACCCTGCATATTATATATTACTATTATTACCGGAAACCGTATATCTGCTCATGGGAAGATTTTGAAACTCTAATTCAAAAATAAACTCATAAAAAGAGTCTCTTTAGTTTAAAAATGCTTTTCTATTTCAGTGATATAATGTACAATTTCATGTTTAAAGTAATACCATAACAAAATGTTAATTTGTTAAGGTGAAATAAAACTCTTGTTATTCATTAGATATTTGTATAAAGTTTTCTCCATGCAAATAATCTTTACGGTGTGCCCTTTATACATTTAAATATTTTTTCTTGAAACAAACTAAAAAGAAAACCCCCACTTAGTTACTACTGCAATAACAAACTGTATTATTATCATGGAAACCTAATCTTGTAAATTGTGTTACAGTTATCCGTGTAAAAGTAACTACAACATAAAATTGTATCACGCCTATACGTGCAATGTTTTTGTAGGTAGAATGTTAATATCAGCTGTAAAATACGAGAATTAAATGTCTATTTCTGAATTTGAATTAACTAAACAACTGTAAATTAAACTGTATTTTATCTCTGTAAAATATTACTCCAATTTAACTCAAACGCTTTTTTAATTTGTACAAATTGCAAAACACTTAAAAGTAGTTTATATAATTAATGTATATAATTTGTTGTTTAAAACAGGGTTAGGAGAAATGAAAACAGAGAGTTAATCTCAAGAATGTCTTTTAATAACTGAAGTAAAAATCCTTTGACGACAGTCGTTTTGAGGAGATTTTTTAATTGTATCCGTAAGTTGTCTCAGAGAAGAAATTTACAAAGTTAATGAAAGTATTCTTACAATATTATATTACTTGAGAGAACGTTGCGTAAGACCAAATGTTGTACTATGTCGGAATAAATGGGTAACGAAAACAGTAAAATATAAACGTAACAGATAGAACAGTAAAATGTATGCGTTTGGATAAATTATGTAAGTTCTAATCGAGTTACAACTTGAGAAAAAATCCGGTATCGAAATGTTTTCGATTTTTCTCGGTTGATATCAATACAAAATGTATGTCTACTAATTAAACAGTAATGCCAAATTTAAACTGGAATCAGAGAAAATAATTGATTTAAAAATGTTATTAAACATGTTTGCGATGGCTTAGTACTTTTATGTTGTTCAAATAAATTGAGGGTTCTAAATGTATTGAGTTTGTATGTTTATTTAAACTAATTTTTATTATTCTACTTTTGAGGTGATAACGATCTCGTACATGTTACAAATATTTCCTAGTTTTTTCAAAAACTTGTTTTTATAGTGTTTTTTCTATGAATAGATGAAATTATTTTAACTTTCTTTCGTCTAAATACCGGCATTAGTTTTAAACAAATAATTGTAACATTAACATAATGTTTTTTATTACATAAGAAATGTAAATAATTAATCCTTTTATAAGTATTATAAGCGTATAACCTACGCTAGGTTTTGAACAGATGATAGGTGAAATCAGCTGTTATATTATGTTACTCACGTACGTATGTATGTACGTTTGGACGTTAGCTCTCTTTTTTGATTTTGAGGGTGGTTATCCCATTTCATTACTTCGACTTAAGTAATCGAATTTCAAATGGTTTTTATATCACTTAATAATAATATTACACAAATTCAGCTTTATAGCTTGTAGGACATTAGTGCAATTTATTTTTATTGTATAGTAGCTACCCTATTTTAATCAATTTGATTGTATTGACCACATTCTTTAAATAATCGCAGTACTAATATGGGTAAATTATAAAAAGATTTAGTAAAATTCGTTGAGTAATTTTTTTGTCATACAGAAAATTAAGTGTACAAATTATTATTTAATTTTAAGGTAGTTATCCCATATGAGTCGCTTAGTTTCAAATCGTCCTTTATCCATTTTTTTCGAAATTGAGTTACTGGTTGCATGACATTCTTGATAATATTTACTACCAGATTCAATCAATAGTTTGTTTCAAAACGTCCTTTAAATAATTTTAAATACATATAAAAGATATGGGAAATGCTTGTTTGGTTCCAAAATGTCCTTTATCCAATCCAACATGGCTGCCGCTAATCATGAGCTATTTTCTTTTCAAAACGTCCTCTATCCTTACTTAATGTAATGGGTGGATTCTATTTTTTATTCAAAATGTCTTTTATTCTTTATTATTATTTTCAAAACGTCCTTTATCCTTTATTATTATTTTCAAAACGTCCTTTATCCTTGTTTTGGTTTCAAAACGTCCTTTATCCAAACAATTTTATTAAATTACTTAATATCTCTATAAGATATCATTTTTGTGTTTTAATAAATAAAGAGAAAAAAAATTAACTGATAATGAAAAGAATTCCATTTTTAGGGCCTTTTTTTAGTTTACCAACATTTTTGTTAATTGGATAAAGGACGATTTAAAAATAAGCGACTCATATCATCTCTTAGACTTAATTGCAAACGGTTTTTATTTCATTTAGGATATAAAATTCGACACAATTTTAGTTTATAACTTGTTGGAAGTTGGTGTAATTTATATTATTATTGTATAGGGCAGCGATTCCATTTTAACTACTTAGAATATAGTAATTGTAATCTTTAAACACCAATGGTATTTTTATGGATATACTGTGTTTAGATTTTAGTGAAATCGGTAGAACAGTTTTCCAGTTTTACAACCACAAACATAAGCAGGCTGAATTTATCTATATATATAAAAATCTCGTGTCACAGTGTATGTTATCGAACTCCTTCGAAACGGCTTCACCGATTTTTATGAAATATTTGTGTATATTTGGTAGGTCTCTGATAATAGGGCGTAGGCTATTTTTATACCCCTAGGTGATAAGGGTTGTTAGTAACATCCCCTAAAACAATAAATATTAATTTTTATACTTTCCTTAAAGCTAGAGAGCTGAAATTTTGTTCATTTATATCTTATAAGATACATCTAAAAAATATAATCCAGTTTTATATTTTGTCACGTTCTGCCAAGGGGGGAAATGTAGTAACTACCTCTAAAACTATAAATATTAATTTAATGCCGCCTAAGAACGTGAAATTTGGTACACATATTCCTCATAGGCTAGAGGCGTACTATGAAAGGATTTTAAAATATTTGGCTTTTAAGGGTTGAAACAACCCCTAAGACAGTAAATATTGTTTGTTATACTTTCCTTAAAGCTAAAGAGCTGAAGTTTTGTACATTTATTTCTTACAAGATACATGTAAAAATAAACCAATTTTACATTTTGTTATTTGTAGCTAAGGGGTGAAAATGTGATAGCAACCACTAAAAACAATAAATATTAATTGGTATTCTTTCCGTAAAGCTAGAGAGCTGAAATTTGGAACTCATTGGTTAATTTTAAGAAAATATTGAAAGACGTAAGCTGATCAAAACTATACCGATCTATGGATTCGCTTGAAGACGTATCTGGGTGATTTGCAACATCCAGCTAAGACTGTGATTTACCAGTCGGTAGATTTAGCGGTTGAAAAAGAAGACGCTCTTCACTCTGAATTCTTCAATTTTTAATTTATTTAATTTATTCAGTCCAAATACCATGACGAAGACAATTGACCGGCCGCCAATTAACAATAAATACCAAACTTATTGAAAATATTATGTAATAATTCACTTTCGTGCAATAAAAGATGAGAGAAAAATATTAAAAATTATGTAACATAGTGATGCAAAACAAATTCCCAGTAGCAAAGCACTGGTATTCAGCTAGAAATATATAGATGTGCTTTATAATAATCAGGCGTTCATTGTAGGGTAGGCTTCAAAGTGGTTTAAATTATATAAAATCGGATTTTAGCTTTTGATTGTTTGACTGAAACATTACGTTTTTGGGCGAAACATATTCACAAAATAGTAAATAGTTAAAGTATATTCGTTGTTAATCAGTTGTGTTTCAAAAAGCGTACCAACTGTATTATCGCACAAAAGTCAGCACAACTGTATTATCGTGATAAAATTAATTTTCTACTTCACCTTTGTAGCATAGCTTTTCAGATAACGCTTTTTCCCGTCCCGATTACAAAGCCGTTACCAATATTCAGTACACATATCGTGCATACATGAAGAAAATGTATTTAGGCCTATTCGCTCTTTGGCGCCGATCAAAATGTTAAATAAAAATAAGTACAGCAAAAATAATTTATAACAGATCACACAGTAAACGTATTCAACAATACAGTAGCTGAGTATGAATGACTTAATACAAAAAAGTTTTGTTTTACTTTCTCACTATACTATATATAGTATAGAGAAAGTATAGTGATCGCAAAAAAAATCGATGTTGATATTTTTGTGGAAATATCCGTTTTGGGGCCCCCTGAGTTCAAAAAAGTGTTTTTTACAAAATGTCTGTCTGTATGTCTGTGTGTATACAAAGCTAGAACAAAAACTATTCAATCGATTTCAAACAAATTTGCACCAGACATGTCAAGTAGGCCTGTATAGATGAACGAAAAACGGTTTTGAAAATTTTTGAAAAACAACCCCCTTTTTGGCAAAAAAAACCCAAAAAACTGTTATTATTGTTTTATAAAAATACTGCTCTAAAGATTTTGATCAAATTTGGCTTATTTGTATCCCTTAATGTACCCTACCATATTCGAAAAACAGCATCTTTCTAAAAATTATCGTTTAGCTAATAATAATAATAATAACTGATTTTTTGGGGGTTTTGGTCATAAAGGGGGTTGTTTTTTCAAAATTTTGCATAACCTTTTTTCCTGCATCTATACAGCCCTAATCGTGTTTGGTGCAAATTTGTTCGAAATCGATCGAATAGTTTTCTCTCTAGATAATAATAATGATATTTATTAGTTAATCTCCTACTTTAATAAATCACCTCTCCTACCCCACCTACAATTATGAAGTCACAGTGAATTTGATTGATAGTTTAGTTTGTGAGAAAGTATGTGGTAGTCCTGGTACCATTTACTAGAGAATTTCCATAGGAAAAATGAGCTATTGCAGTGGCCCTTATGGTGAGACCCAAGGTCGGGAGTAGCAAATGAGCACCGATCATGGTCCCCAGAACACGTTTTGGGGTGTCATTAAAATTCATATATATATATATGTGTGTTGGTGTGTGTGTGTGTGTGTGTGTGTGTGTGTGTGTTCGCACTCTAGCGGCCGCATTTTAAGTCCGATTTGGTTCAAATTTGGTATACATGTTGGTTGTCTAGGTTGCTCGGACGAGTTCGTTAGCCAAAAAAATCCAACAACCGGAAGTACGTTTTTGACCGGAAGTAACTATTTTTTGAGATTTTTACTACGAGAATTAAATTTTTTTAAAGTTTTTTTCTAAAAATGTAAATGTAGGATGTTATTCCGCACATTTTGTTTTTTTACGCGACCTTATAGCTCGCTTGGTTCCCCCAAAATTGACCAAATCGTAAATTACCGTACCCGATTCGAAGCCTAGTGGTGCAAACTCGCAAGGCCACTAGGCGCAAACAAATTCTACTAATATATTACGTACACACAGACAGCTGTTCAACGCCTTCGTGAGTAGATCTATTTCCCAAATTGTTGGTTGAAACTCTAAAACATAGGCCTATAAACTTAATTTTGGAAATTTGCTGAACTCACGTCAGCGGTCCAGCTGCGTGGTCGAATTATTTAAAATTGTATCCACATTTTTGAGTTCATGAACTATTATAAACGTTCTACTAATCAAGCAATTATTGTTTATATATCTATCTATATTATAAAGCTTATAAACAATTGCCATTTATACCCGAGTTTCAATGACAACTTAGAAATTATGCATGTATGCAACAAAGGTCGAATTTGAACGCCATGGAAGAATATATAAAGATACAAAAACGTGATTCCACAATACTTTTAATTAAGCTCCTTCAAGTGAAATATAATGTTCGACACGTTAATCATGAAACAAAACCCTTCAGCGTATAATAACACTGATAAGAAATAAAAGGACAAAACCTTTCGGACGTGCATGTTCTCGGAGTAATGCCTGGCTCTTTCGCGCGATTTAAATAATTAATAACGAACTCCGCATGGAGTGAAATGGGTTTTGTGTTTGTATGTTAATATATACTACGTTCAGAACTTTGCGGCAATGTCTACACTCAATTCCACGTGCACCGAGCAGTACAGCTCTTACGGGAGATAAGTCATTACTACCATCACTTTTATTGCCATGCGGATTGCGTCAACTGTTCGAGCGTTCCGTGGAGTTGTTTTTTGGACGGTTAGTATCACTGAGACTGCCTTTTGGATAGCATGGCTTAAGGGTGCTCCGTACTGCACATGAACGTGAAATCGAGTGTAGATAACTCATTCTATAGCTACAAATACGAAAAAAGTTCATATAAATATATGCCCGAAAACGCTAAAGATAATGACGGCAAATGTACATACAATATTGCAGTGTTTACTGTTTTGGTATAGGATGCCGGGTTGAACAAACCAATTATTACACATAATTTAACTATTATCCTTCATCCGATTGTTTCTACAGATACACCGTCCGATAGGGACTCAAAAGGGCTACAAAAATCTATCGGACGTGCAAATTAAATGATGACTCAATTAATTATTACAACAATGTAGTATTAACAACAGCTGATTCAGACTGGTTGATAATTTATAATACCATTTCAACAGCTGATTTCAACCAATACCAAGTTACAGCTGATTTCGTAAAACAAATAAGTACATCATTTCAGTACATTTCTTTGTTAAAACCAAATCAGTAAAACGTGTTTTATTCCAGTTTCTTAGAGTTTTTACTGTCATACCTAATCGTAAAACTTAACATTTGTACATCATTTTAAAGGTTATTAAACGAGGAAGTTTTTAATTTCATTTAATATTGCCTTACGTTTCATTTAAGTAGTGAAAAAGGGTCTTGAAATGTAACCTAAAACATTTACTTACCCAACTTCTTATTTTATTTCCAATTTTTAGAGGCATTATTATTGACAAATCATTACAAAAAAACCTTGGTTTTATAGCAAATTTAATTCTTGTTCTAATGGTTTTAATTGCAATTCGGTACGTTGATTAGTTTTGTTTTTATCAAACAAATAGTGAGGCAAAATAGCATGATTTTGAAAAAACACAAAATACGCGACTACAGCCAAATGGTTGAGAATCGGACATGGGTCCATATGAACTTTTTTATTCCATTTAGTGAGTAGAACACACTGGCGAAGTTAATGGTGTCAGTAGAAACTCACCCTGTATACATTGAGCATCAAATAAAATTAAATACATCTTAATATTATATACACAAAAAGCATCAAAGGAAATAAACAAAGACATCAAAGTAAATTTTCTACAAATTTCAGGCACTTATTAAGGTAAGGGTAATTAGTACTGTGCCTCATCCTGAGGTGGTGTAGAATATAGTAGTCGTATGGTTCTGAAATTAAATTTCTCTATCCGCGGATAAATAATGTTCAGTAAGTTAATGAATTTTGAACTTTTAGTCACTCTCATAAAAATATACATAGTAATTCATATTATGTGTCTACTTTAATAAAACGAGACTGTTAAATAGTAAAGAAAATAACTATAAATACAAGAGATGTAAATACTGTTGCAAGAATTTTTCTGCCTCCGTGCATTCCTCCAGAAAATCTAATAAAGTGGAGAATGTAAAAACATACTAAGCAAACAGTAGCTGCAGAATCTTTTTGTATATTATCCGAACTTTGCAGCAAGATATTCTTTCAACGATCTGCTTTCATTGTTCAAATAGTTATTAGGGAATTTAAATAGGAAATAAGAGCTATTGCAGTGACTCTTATGGTAACACCTAATTTTGGCAGTAGTCAATGAGCACCGATCATGGTCCCCAGAACACGGTTTTGGGAGTCTAAAATTGATATATACATATATATTCTATACTAAAATTATAAAGAGGTAAAAAATTGTTGTTTGTTTGTAGGTCTATGTAGGGGGTAATCTTTGGAACTACTGAACCGATAGAAAAAATAGTTTTACTAATAAATAAACGGTACCAGGAACTGACACATACTTTCTCACAAACATTTAAATTATTAAACAGATTCACTGCGATACTTACGCACTAAGCACTATTCACCACACCATGACCTTCGGAGCCAGCTTTAATGATTATTACTAATTTTAATAGTAGTTAATTAATATCAAGTAATTAATTGAAATACTACTTACTGCATGGCTATGCGGTTAGTTTAGCTTAGGGCGGCCATTTTTCCGCATACACTTAACTTCACTTATTTAAGCCACCTTTCTAAGTGATTTGGCGGGGGTCGACGGTCGCCAATCTCACTTGTACCTAGCCGATCATAATTCCTGATTACTTACACTTAATTAATTACTATTCCCACCAACGTTAAGGGCTTTAGACGGAGAGCGGCGCTGGTGCTTATATCAGCTGAAACGTCCTGTTACACTCCGCTCTGACTCTGCCGGGTTATCTCTACGTACCACGTGACCTTTACAGCAGTCACTGTCTGAAGCAGGGTGATGTCATGGCCAAGGCGTCATAAATTATTCGTTTAAAAATTTGGTACATAAACTACAAATTAAGCAACGGACAACCATAGAGTATACTGCACAATAGGTAATAGCAAAGAAAGAGGCTTACTACATCATAATTCAAACACCTATCACTATTAAAATTATGCCAACTTTATTGTTTACTAGGCCTATTTGACCAGTTTGAAATATCGCTTTACCGTATTACATTTTTACTATATTTTATAACTTGAAAATTGCCTCTCTTCTATATAAAAATACAAAATCTCTGTCCTAATCAATCGTCATTCCCGTAAAAAATATCATATTATACAATATTGTGTTTGCATTTGCTCGTCGCTAAGATTGGTAAACGAAGCGAGCATGGGCGGAGGCCCCTAGTCAGGTATATTTATTTCAAATAGTACGCTCATGCAGTTGTAATATATCCAATCAATAATTTCATCGTATCACATGCTTTTCGAGGATTTACTTTAAATATTTCTTTTCATTCTATGGGTTTACTTAGTTTTTGGAAAATTATATTGTGTACTTAGAATGTCGTGGAGTGTTTCCCGTTTAGACGCACAGTCCATCAGCTAGCTACAGTGTGTGTTCTATTATCTTTCTTAAAAACAAGTTCGCCGTTTACTTACGCCTTAAATTGCAAACGTTTAATTACACTCACAAACATTATACATAACAATTATTACACATAATTTGTCTTTTGTAATAGCAAATAAACGGTACCAGAAACTCACAAAAATATTTAAATTATTAAACAGATTCACTGTGACTTTATAATTCTATTAATTAAAGTAGGAGATTGGATACATTAACGTAGGAGAGTACCTAATAAATAATACTATTATTATTGTTATTAAAAGTATTCGATCGATTTCAAACAAATTTGCATCTAACAATTAGGCCTGTATATATGCACGAAAAAGGTTTTGAACATTTTTGAAAACAACCCCCTTTTTGTAAAAAAATCCCCAAAAATCTGTTATTATTATTAGCTAAACGAGAATTTTTAGAAAGATACAGTTTTTTTTTCATATGGTAGGGTACTTTAAGGGCTACAAATAAGCCAAATTTTATCAAATTCGTTAGAGCCGTTTTTTATTTTTTTAAATAGTAACTGATTTTCGGGAGGTTTTTTGGCCAAAAGGAGAGTTGTTTTCAAAATTTTTCAAAACCTATTTCGTGCATATATAAAGGTCTAATTGACATGTTTGGTGCAAATTTGTTCGAAATCGATCTAATAGTTTTGTCTCTAGCTTTTTTAACATACAGACATTTTGTAAAAACCACTTTTTGTACTCAGGGGGTCCCAAAACGGATATTTCCACAAAATCTAAACATCGATATTTTTGCGATCACTATAGGTACTTTATCTATACTATAGTATAGTGAGAAATTAAAACTAGTATCATCAACAAACGTTACTACCAAATAGCACAGAATATTCTATGTAAAATAATGTTGCAAGTATTATTCCGCCCACGTGCAGCTTTTCTCAAGAGGGGCTTATAAAGCAAAAGTAGGCAAGAATAACAATCTGCATACTGTAGCTGCAGAATCTGTTTTATATATTATTCAAACATCGCAAAGATAGTCTTCCACCTCGCTGCTTACATTGTTCAAATTTTTATTTTATTTATTTCTTCACAGTTGCTGAATGTACACTGATGTCAGAAATGCACTCTCGAGATGAAATACTGTACAACATAGGAAAATACTTGTTCAATTATTTAGTACTTGATAAAGTTTTGGAGACTTCTATAAAAGCGAGTCGTAACCAAAGTCGGTATAGCGCATGAGCATAAACGTCTAAAAGAACTATAATTTAAAAGACATATGTTACGATATTGAGCAGCTTTCAACAATAAACCAAACTTCAATCATATACAGAAACAGCTGATTTCGGTCATCATCTGTAATCAAAACATAACCTTTCCTAGTTAATACTTTGGGGTTATATTTACAAGTTTGCAATATGAAAAAAAGTCTCATAATAACGTTATTGCCTTGGTTGTTTTTGTATAAGAGTTATAAAACTAATGTAGGCTATAATAAGCTATACGAGTGGCTTTGAGCTTAGAAATCGTTGAAAATGTATGTGTCTTTTACAATCCTCTTTGTTTACTTTTTTCCGTCTGACTTGGTCCAAATTTGGTACACAGGTTGTTTTCAAAGTGGCTCGGACGAGTACGTTAGCCTAAAAAATCCAATAACCGGAACACGATTTTTAAATGAGATAAATTTTAAGATTTCTCGAACTGGAAAGAAATGTTTCGGAGGTTTTAACTAAAAAATAAATAAGGAAATTATTTTGTCTATTTTGTTTTCTAACACTACCTTATAGCTCACCCGGTTCCCCCAAAGTCGATCAAAACGTAAAAAAAACATAAAAGTACTCTTATCAAATCCACAACGGGGATCTTCTGCTTCTGGGATTCAAGCTCGCAAAGCATATTTTTCCGCTTTGAGCGAAGCGAAGCAGTCCAAAATAATAAGCCGCAAGGACAGTCGATAATCCGATGTCACAAGGTCAAGGTGCGAACTTGCAAAGTGAATTTTTCCGCTGCGAGCGGAACAAAACAGCGCTTGAGAAGGGGTTGGAGGCTGAGGTGCAAACAAATTATATTTATATATTTGTTTATTTATTTATATAATTTTTAAGTAATATGTTCGCTCGAATTCTGGAATCTATTTTTGTTCATTAATTTTGCTTTTTTTTCGGCAATCCTCTACACGGGCTTAGCCTTAGAGGTGCCTTTTGTTGTCTCCTTTTTTTATTTGCGGTTTGTGTTATGCGTGATGAAGTGCGTTTGTTTTTGTGTATTATTGTAGTTGGCTTTATATTATTGTACGAAAAATAATGTTTTTGTAAAGTTATTAACTGTAATTATTTGTTTATGTATGTAAGATATATGTGTTTTTATGTGTTATTATAATATTAAGAAATTTTAAGTTTGCTTTATTTACAGGGACAATATAAGCAATTAGGTTTCATTTTTTTAATCATACACCTATTTACAGGTTGTATTACATTACCTATTGTAATATTTTGTTAAAGTTAATCTTTTTTGGTTTTTTGTACAACTTGTTTATTAAGCATTTAATATTTGTGTAGAGCTTGTTATTATGTATCTTTATTGAAAAAGGAACAAGAAATTTTCAATTTCCAAATTTTATTTTGTACACTCAGGCAGATATTCAACGTAAATTTCCCAAATAGTTGTTGAACCTATAAATCACATAAAACTTAATTTTGGTAATACGCTCCACTCAAGTAAGCGGTTCAGCTGTGTAATCGAATTATGATTTTAACAAAGAAATAGTCTTTCAAAGTGAGATATCCTCACAAACATCAACTGCTTCCTGAAATTAATTTCATCGCATTAAACACGACATGCTGTTTTAATAAATGAAACCGTATTGTTAATTTTAAAACACGACTTTTTATTACATATTTCATGAAAAGCGTAAATAGGTCTATATTAACAACTGTATCTCAGCGTTAAAAGAAAAACAATTAAATTTAATTCCATGTCTTAATTTAAAACTCTCAAAAGAACTTTTAACAATTAATGTTGATATATTCAGAAGGTTTTCGTGGTTTAAAACATGGTTTGGGTTTCAACCAACTTTTTGGCTTGAGCCTCCAGCCCCACATCACGTGGATTTGGATCTGGTAATTTTAGAGCATTTTACTTTTTGGTCGATTTTGGGAAAACCAGGCTGGCTAATAAGGTCGTGTCAAAAAAATAAATTGTGAAAAACAATCTCTTATATTTATTTGTTTAGATAACGCCCCAAAAACGTTTGATTCTAGTACGAAAAATTTAAAAAACGTGTTTCCGGTGGTTTTATTTTTAGGCTAACGAAATCGTCTGTGTGACCTAAAAACCCAATTTGTGTACCACATTTGGACCAAATCGGACGTAAAATGCTGCCGTTAGATAGCGAACTTATATAATATATAATTTTTAATGTCATTTTAAAATGTGTTCTGGGGACCATGATCGGTGCTCATTGACCACTCATGACCTTCCGTCTCACCATAAGGTTCAGTCATAGCTCATCTTTCTGTGGAATTTCTCTAACGCAAGAAGTATCTTTTATTGAAATAACGAACGAATGTTTGATAACTTTTATTTTAAAACAATTCGAACGTAAAATTGTTCTAAAGGAAACATCAAACGTAACGTCTAACTGTTCGTTTTTATATTGATACAAATTTCACATTATTTTCTCTTCGATCAACACATTACAATAAACACAATTTTAATATTATAACTTTATTATCAAAAGACACTTGCTCGTAATAGTACTTATTTTACCTGTTCACTGGTTTATACAATAAAATAAAACCAATACATTGGGTTTTTCTTTGCATCTTCTAATAGCTTTTATGTTATGTTGATTCAGTAGCACTTATTAGCAAACTATTTGCATTGGCAATAAGTATTCAAATGTTTGAAAAAATAAAGTTTCCTAAAGTAAATCACACAAAGATAATATAACAAACTTTGTAATATAGTTTTATTTTTTAACAGACTAATTCAGACTATTTCGCAAAATATAGAGAAAGTAAATCCAATCCAGTAACTAAGTTTAAAACTACGAAAATGTGTTGGAGGTTCAAACTGCGTGCCTTTAACCATGCAGTTACTCTGCTTCACACGCTGTTTTCATAATCATCAACTTAACCCTTTCGCAGGCAAGGCAATTTCAACTGTGTATGCAAGACTGGGCAAGCCTATTTTTTTACCAAATGCAACACCTTAACAATAAAATTTGTCAAAATTTTAATTTTTCATAAAATTTAGTGAAAAAAATGTCACTTATAAAGTTCATCCTGGATAATCATATAGTGGTAACGTTTTTTTAACTATTTTAAGTAAGTTTATAAATGTTTCCAAAAATTTATAAAATTTATAACAAAAACCTCAGCAATTTTATATTTGAACTAATTTAACAACATAAATTTATATTATAACCTTTTTTGTGTATGTCTTAAAAAGTCTAATCAATTTCCAACAATATAAAAAAAAATTTGGAAAACGATTGACCCTAAAGGCCATCCCAGTAACTTCCCGCTAAGTTTAATTACAAAAGTATGATGAAAGTTTTATAAACACTATTTTTGGAAATTTTGAACTGCCATAACTTTTGAATGAATCAACCGATTTTTATGCGATTTGCGGCAATCGATGCAGTTTTTTAAGTCCATTGAAAGAATCAACAACAAAAACTTTTCAGATGAAAAGTTTCGGAGAAATTGAGGAAAAACACTTTTTTATATTTTCTTTCGTTCACGATATCTCGCGAATGAATCAACCGATTTTGACCGGACTGGTAGCGATCGACGTCGCTTTTCAAGATTAAAAGCTGATTAGATTTTGGAATTGATCGGTAAAGCCGTTTAAAAGTTATTAAAAAAAACCTGATTTGAAAAAATTGTATTTCTTAGTTTTTTCGAAATTTCTCAGAACCTACCGGTCCGAATTAGTTGAACTTTTCAGGAAATCTAAGTTTGATGGAACTCTTTAGAACGCCGTTTGGTAGGATCCAATCGGTTAGGCCGTTCAAAAGTTATAAGCGGGTCACATACTTACATACACACACACACACACACACCAACACACCCCCACACACACACACTCACACACACATACATACAGACATTGTGACACCCTCTCGGTAGTGGTCAGGGAAGATTCCTAGGACCTCAAAACGTCGAGATCTGATGAATACTCGATTTTCGAAAAACGGGGTGAAACCAATAACTTCCCGATTTTAGAAAATTTTCTATTTTCTTAGCGGGAAGTTAAAAAACACTTAATTTGAATAATATTTGCAAGTTTTATAGTTGATTTTTATAAAATATCATCTGAAGGATTCACTGCCTAACCTATCACCATTTATTTAGGCCTAGCCCCATGGGAACCCCCCCCCCCCTAGCTCCCAGCACGGGTGTTGGCGTGCGAAGCACGCAATGCTCTGTGTATGAAAATACTCCCAATACAGAGGTTGGCATGCGAAGCACGCAATGCATTGTGTATTGAAAATGAGTCGGCGTGCAATGAGTCGGTCGCTTCTCATAGTGTTCAGTGTCCAGCTCACACGTGAATGTGTTAAGCCCCTCCCCCGGTCTTCCCCCCCCCCCCCCCCCTAGAAAATATCATATGGGCGCCTATTGATAGGCCTAAATCATTGGCATTGTCAAAAGATCCTTTATTTGCAATGTCACTATCAATAACAAATTCATCATCAATTTCACTGTCCAATTCTAATAATAAATCATCACCACGGTCTTCATAAAAATATTTGTAAATACCGAAGTGTTGTCACTAGGCCCTGCCATTACACTGCCTGTAATGTAGCGAACAATACAATTATTTAACAAAAAACAAACTAAACCAATAAAACTATAACAGAACTGAGTAATGTGACTTAAAAGTAAAAGATGTAATCGTAATAAGTAACTAAGAATATAATTTAACTGTATAAAATAAACACACAACTAAAGAACAGTAACAAACAATGACACCACAAGATACATAACCTCCATAACTGACTGATTGCAATCAGCTGTGAGCTCCATAGATCGACTTCAACTTTAAAATATTGGTAGAAATGTTCCTCTATTCATTAGGAATAAAACCATATACAGTGACTAGATAGAGACAGTGTGGCCAAGTGAGGTCTTGTTTCCTATTGGCCGGCAGCCATGTTTATCCTAATTTCTTTTCTGTTTCTATTATATTTGTTAAATTTTTTGCACGAAAAAAAACAGAATACACTTTTTAAGAAGAAACACAGTTTTTATTATTTAATTTCAATATAAATATCAAACTGTAACAATTAAATCGCTTGTGTTTCCTTTTATATAAAAAAAAAACAAAGATGTCATTTCTCTTATAATTACAAAGAGATATAACACTAATCTTTACATTATAATTCTGAGCAGATGACATTACTTTTAGGAAAAACATGGCGGCCACTTTCATATGGCCACACTGTCTCTATCTAGTCACTGTAAAACCATATAACATTGAGCGCGATCTTTTAGAAAATAGTGGAGTTCTAAAGGTAAACGATAGATTGTTACCTTGCCCGTGAAAGGGTATTAGATTTTTATTCACTATTAGCTCATTTTCCCTTGCATGTACAAATTAAGAATAATAATACAAAACATGACTTCCAGATAGGTCAACGTGGCAATGTATATACTTGTAGGCTGTAATATTTTGAAATTTTTCCGTATTTTAAATAATATAAAATTATATCACTTACTTATAAAATAAAATTGTTGAGCATAGCTAACGAATGCGTCGGCTGATTTTTATTTTCTTATCACAGAAATTCATAGTTTTTAAAGGACATCAATTTGATGTATCACAAGCCCATTAAATTTTTTGTATTTGTCCATAAAATTTTTTTGTTGGGGCACGGGGATTTTGTGACTTTGTAAATAGGGTTTCTAAGGTTGCCCCTGACGGTGAACAAGTGTCCAGAGATCAAATTTTGATTATCTCTTTCCATTTTTAAATAATAGAGGTGGTAAGTTTTCGAAAATCCCCCTATATACGTCTAACTTCATCCACTGCACTTGGATAATATTAACGTTATGCTTATTTTTAACTTACCTTGAGCTCGTGGATAGAACAGTTTTAATTAAACGAATTGTAAAAAAAAACTTAATTCAATTCCCTAATCTAGTTTAACATGAATAGAGAATACCAAATAAATCCAACTTTACACTGAGAAACGTATTCAACACAATGTTGCCTGAATAAATCGTTACCAGATTTAGTTACATTTTTTAAGTGAATCGAAATATACTATTCATTGATCTCACTCCCTCGGTAACGTCCTGCTGGCTTTATGTAATTGAGGATGGCGTTGCTTTAAAGTAGATATTGACAAACATTTTGGGAACGTTTGATACAAATCCAAACAGGTTTAATATGTAAATCAGTAGTTAGCTTACAATTCTTTCAATAAAGTGAAATCTAGTTTGATTTGAATAAACTGTACGGTCCTGGTTACTAAATAAAAGAAAAAATTATAATTAAATTTACTTTGCGAATTTAGACTATTCATTTTACGAAGATTGTTCCAATGAAATTAGATCACTATTTCACCTTCTACTACAAGATAGAATAAAACTTGAAACTCTAGAATACGTGTATTAACTCAAGCGCGTTTCAACTACAAAGTCACCATCTTCAGTGATGCACGAGATACAACACTCAAACTATAACTAACCTTACATTTTTTCGGTAGGACGAAATGCATTTACGCATACCCGTCTCATTAGAGTTACTGTGGGGCGTAGTAACAATTGTGGATTGTCGGAGTTTTGCTTTTAAAACGTATGACAATAAGTCAAATTAAGAAATTTTCAAAAAAGATAATATTGTAACTTTAAACAGCCGCCATTTTGTGTAAGGTGAACTTTTTGATGTCGGATTTGCAGCATTGTGTTCTCCTAAGATATACCTTTCATTATTGTATGTACAACTCGACCTAAGTGCTCCTATTTAAGATTTTCTTCTTACTCCATGCGGGCCGTTACAGTAAAGAAATTAAAAAAATGTAATTGCTTAAATTGTTTTTAGAGAAACGAAATTTGATTGCGTAACCTGTAATGGTTACAAAAACATAACGCGTTCGATCACTTTTGTGACACCCTGTAACGGACGAATTTTACGTACGATTTGGTAGGCAAGGTAGGTTTCTTAGTCACTAGGAAGAGTTCGTTAGCCAAAAAATCCAACAAAAAGAATCACTTTTTTACAGGAAATTACAGTTTTTGAGAATTTTACTTTCTCACTATACTATAGTATAGAGAAAGTATAGTGATCGCAAAAAAAATCGATGTTGAGATTTTTGTGTAAATATCCGTTTTGGGACCCCCTGAGTCCAAAAAAGTGGTTTTTACAAAATGTCTGTCTGTATGTATACAAATCTAGAGAGAAAACTATTCGATCAATTTCAACCAAATTTGCACCAGACATGTCCAGTACGCCCGTATAGATGCACGAAAAAGGGTTTTGAACAATTTTTAAAAACAAACCCCTTTTTTCAAAAAGCCCCCAAAACATCAGTTATTATATTTTTATAAAAAAACAGCTCTAACGATTTTGATAAAATTTGGCTTATTTGTAGCCTTTAATATGCCCTACCATATGCAAAAACCCGCATCTCTCTAAAAATTCTCGTTTAGCTAATAATAATAATAATAACTGATTTTTTGGGGTTTTTTGGCCATAAAGGGTTTTGTTTTTCATAAATTTTCAAAACCTTTTTACGTGCATCTATAAAGACCTAATTGACATGTTTGGTGCAAATTTGTTCGAAATCGATAGAATAGTTTTCTCTCTAGATAATAATAATAATATTTATT
>JAGFPH010000074.1:549035-567672 GCA_018207615.1 Philaenus spumarius
AGATAATAATAATAATATTTATTAGTTAATCTCCAACTTTAATAAAAGTATACAAAGCTAGAGAGAAAACTACTCGATCGATTTCAACCAAATTTGCACCAGACATGTCCAGTAAGCCTGTATAGATGCATCTAAAGGGGTTTTGAAAATTTTTGAAAAACAACCCCCTTTTTGGCCAAAAGACCCCCAAAAAACAGTTATTATTTTTTATAAAAAAAACGGCTCTAACGATTTTGATAAAATTTGGCTTATTTGTTGCATTTAATGTGCCCTACCATATACAAAAACCCGCATCTTTCTAAAAATTCTCGTTTAGCTAATAATAATAATAACTAATTTTTGTGGTTTTTTTGGCCATAAAGCGGGTTGTTTTTCAAAATTTGTCAAAACCTTTTTACGTGCATCTATAAAGACCTAATTGACGTGTTTGGTGCAAATTTGTTAGGAATCGATAGAATAGTTTTCTCTCTAGATAATAATAATAATATTTATTAGTTAATCTCCAACTTTAATAAAAAAAAACTCTCCTACCCCACCTTACAAGTCACAGTGAATCTGTTTAGTAATATAAATGTATTTGTGAGAAAGTATGTGCCAGTTCCTGGTACCGTTTATTCTTACTAGAATACAACGTTTTTGGAGTTTTATCTAAACAAATAAATATAGGAGATTGGTCTGAACACTAATTATAGCTCGTCTGGATTCCCCAAAATCGGACAAAACGTAAAATACCATAAAAGTTCCCTAAAAAAGCATAAAAATCGAGTTTGTCTGTTACAAGCGAAGCAGTTCATAATCCGAGGTAACAAGGGCAAGGTGCAAACTCGCAAAATTATTCATATCTAGAGAATGGTTTGACTGATATTATAGTTTGACAGACTGGAGTAGTTCAGATATTATAGTTGCTGAAATGCATTCAATACACATAAAATGTCCATTCATCAGTCTATTCCTAACCTAACATTATTGTATGTATATTTAGTTTATTGTGCCTGCCTTAACGGCAACATACATACAATAATTTTTATTTTAGGCCTAGAAAGTAATTTTAAGTCTAGACCTAATCTAAAATTATTGTATGTACGTTGCCGTTAAGACAGGTAAAATAAATTAAACATACACTCAAACTTTACGTTAGGCCTAGACTGAAAAACCAAAATTTTATATTTATTAAATGTATTACAATGAACTGTCATTTAACTGTGCTTACCATCTTATCTTTGATGTTATAATTAATTCTACACCTTTATTATAACAACATTAAACGTATGGAAACAGTAAATATTTGTATAAAAAAACAATCTAATAAGAAACGGCAATTGAAAGATTAAAATTATGTATGTATGTTTCCTTAAGACTAGTGAAAGAACAAAAAAAGGCGTAATGAACTTCCAAAGACCGCACACATTTACTTTTTTTCTTTTTAACTATAACAAAACTAGTTTTTAAATTTTGTATAATAATAAAGGACATAAGTCCTGTTACATTTTATATTTAGAATTCAAGTGTTAAACTGGAATCACAAACATAGTATCATAGGTCTATACAGTTTTAAACTGTATTTATTGCTAACCCTTTAACTGTACTTCTTCCTCATTACTGACGCTAGACTTGCACTATATACGAATTATAGTCCGTGGGTACAATTCATGAAAAGAAGTTATTAAGGGGTACGCAACTGCAAAAAGGTCGAGAACAGGTTGATTAGACGTTAAACGACTTTCTCAAACATCTGCCAAAATGTCTTATATTTTTTCCAGAAATAGAGAATCGTTGTTAAAACTAAAATATTGTTTGTACTACTTTATTTTTAGAAAGTTTCCTGGTATTATAGTATTGACTGACATTCCTGGCATTTTTAACAGTATTAACAAAATGATCACCATCTCAGTTGTATTAAATTCCTTTATTCTACTGAGTTATCTTTCAAGTAATTAGTTTTATTATGTTAGGAACGTCATTTTATCTTTAACAAATTTTGTTGATTTCAGTTATTAAATGAAATGGTAATAGTAAAGGTAGCATTGCAAAATTCTTGAGAGAGATTAAATAAGAATGAGGAAATTCTGTCCTCTTTCAAACATTCTTTAATCCCATTGATTTAGTAATAGACCATTCAGCGTAATACATGTATTAATTGTTTTTGTTCATTTTGTAAATTTTAAATACAACGTTCAACGCCTAAATAAATGAACAAAGTGATTTTCTAAAAATATTTGACTATTAAAATTAGGTAATTTCATTCAATCAATATTTTAAACCAATATTGAATTCCTAGTCTTGATAAACGGAAGCATTTTAAGTTCGATTTGTTCAACAATTGGTACACACGTTGGTTTTCTAAGTCGCTCAGACGAATTCGTAAGCCAAAGCAGCCAATAACAATAGTTTAAAAACATTTCTGCTAGAATGAAATATTTTTGTGGTTTATCTAAAACAATGAATATGGGAGTTTATTCTGCACATTTTTTTACTCAACGTAATAGCACCTCTGGTAACTCCAAAATCGATAAAACGTAAAATACCATAAAATACCTGGTGCAAATCCACGTGGGTGCTTTTATCGAGGCGGCAGCTTGTGATCTGTGCAAACTTTCCCGTAGCTCAAATAATAACCAATTTATCGGGTATAAACACAATACACAATTTCTTTCTCTACAATTATTGTGGTTTCTTAGACAATACCAAGAAATTGTCTTTCTTATTAACCGTTTTGTTTGTTAATACAAAATCTACTTTATTTGTTTCGAAACAATTTTGTTTTAAGTTAGTAGTTTTCAGATATTTGACATTAAAAATTTTAAACGGCCACCATTTTGAAAATGTTCAACATAACCTTGTCGTTTTTAGTACAGTGATAAACGGTTACGCAACAAATAGGTATACAGAGTTTGAGCTCAAAATCTTTTCTACTTAAAAAATATTAGTTATTTAGTAAAAAACGAAAATGGCGGATAAGTCAAAAGCAAAGCATTTCCGGACGTATAAATGCACTGGTCATTTTTTCATCAGTATGTTATGAACGTTCACTTAATACAATGTATATAAGTTATAAATTATACAAATGAGCTGTAACGAGTTGTACTTCTTAAATAGTTAACAGTTGCATTTTGAATAGTTAAACTAGGTTAAACCTCGAACTAAAAAGACCTTTCATTAAATAAAGACATGTTGAAAGTAACTTCGTACGAACGAAATAAATGTAGAATATAACCGCGGATTAATCTAGAAATGTATATTGTGTTTGAAAGCATTGTCTGGAGAGGAGGGTTTTAAGCCTCTCTAAAGTTCTCCGAAGAGAGAAAGCCTTTCCTTTGATAAATAACTCCCATAGCTATTAGCGCGACCCTTGATTCCAAATTGTCGACATTTTCTGTACCCAATCCATTTAAAGTAATAATGCATTCGTAATGGCCATTGGGGAAAAGTGAATAGATCGGCAGCTGCAGACAAAACTTTTTAATTAAGTTTTATTTTTTTTTAAATCCCTTTTTAATTCAGTTTAAGTGCCTCCAGTACTACAAGTATTTGTTTGACAAATACATCCTTGGTGACTCATATAGAGTATTGCACACAGCGCAGCGTGCAGTTTATAGAATAATGTTTCTTACCTTTGTTTCTGTCAAGTAACCTCTTTATATGTGATGCGTTTCGGGAGTTTTATCCCATCTTCAGGCATAATAAATAACTCTTCCAAGGTTGTCAAACATTAAAATTAATTACGCAGAACACAGCACAGCACATGTAAAGCCAGTACGTTTTGGTGTACACATGTGTATCGGTCGGCAACTGTCAGCCTGTTATCTCGCTGTTGTGTTTTGTGTAATTAATTTTAATGTATGACGACCTTGGCCGAGTTTTTCATTGTGCCTAAAGATGAGATAAAAGTCCAAAAGTGCGTCACGTATAAAAAAGAGGTTACTTGACGGACACAAAAATAAGAAACTTTTTTTGTAATCAATTATTGACCTAGATAATGAAAATGAATTCATTTCATCATAATAAATAATTCAAGCTTTCCAAAACTAAACATGTATAGTTCCCTTTCATATTGTATGGATCTACGTCCATAAGAATTCAGTAGTTGTGGAAAATATAGTTCCTTTGGTAGTTTTTTACAACACCAAGATTAGACGAGAACTAAAATTGGTTGTTCTTGTTAGTTTCAAACATTAATGATCAAACTCATTTGTTAAATTTCGTTAAAAAAAACAAATGTATGTGATTTAAAGTGACCACTTCAAAATGGCAGCTGGCTTTTCATTTTTCAAGATTTTCCTGCCTTCATTGACAAGGAAAACTTTCTGTTTTTTATTGATGCCTTGGTTATCCTTGACATTGAAGACATATTAAGTTTTGTCTCTTGTTAATTTTGTTTAAGGCTTCCATTTTGAACATAATAATTATAAAATAATTGCTAGTTAAACTAGTAGAACTTAAATGAATAATGCTTGTGCAAAATTTAAAACCAGAATCTTTTAGTAATTGTAACGTTTTTTGTAAATATATTGGCGGATATACAGGAATCTAACCATATTTCGTGACATATGTTTATATGAAACTAGATTAGACCATGCGTGGCACGCACGTCAACCCCATTTACTACCGTCACAGACATCTATATATATATACATACAAATGAATGTTTCTTTGTGTCTTTGTCCTCTTCAGGCTCAAATACTATTCGGCCGATTTCAATAAAAAATTCACAGTTAATTCATATTAATGGCAATAGTGTTTATAGATTACAATATAATTAGTTAAAATGGGGTTGCTACACTTATACAGTAAATATTCATTTAACTATTCCTACAAGCTATAAAGCTAAAATTGTGTCTTTTTATTCGTAAGTGATATAAAACCGCGTTTGTAATTACTTAAGTCAAAGTGATGACACGGGATAACTACCCCTAAAACTAAATAAAAAAGCACACACTTACTTTTACTTTTTCTATAAGCTCAAAAACTACTCAAAAAATTTCAATACAAATTTAAACAAATAAGAACGCTGTAAGGTCGTATGAAAATCAAAATGTGCCGAATAATCTTATATTTTTATTTTTTTAGATACAAAAACAAAAATGTTTTATTCTAGTACGGAAATTCAAAAAATCTGAACTTCTAGTAAAAACCGTGTTTGGACTGTTTTGGGTAACTAACTCGTCTTAACGACTTAGAAAACCATCACGTTTAAAAACTCTTGATGGGGCTGAAGTAAATTTTTTTTTAGATTTTTCGTACTATAACAAACTTTTTGGATCTTTATGACGAAAACAATTAATATAGGAGATTGCACTGAACACTTTGTTTTTTACACGATATTATATCTCGTATGGTTCCCCAAAATCGATCAAAACATAAAATACCATAAAAGTAGTTGGCTCAAATCCATGACGGTGATTTAACCGTGAGTCAGCTTCTGTTACGAGGCTGATGTGCAAACATATTCTAGTTATATATGTAGTACAAGGAGGCAGCTATTCAATGTCTTCAACGAGAAGAAAATTTCCCCAAATAGTTGGTTGAAACAGTAAAACATTAACTTTATTTTAGAAATTTACTTAACTCACGTCAGCGTTTCGGCTGCGCTGTCGAATTATTATTTTTTAGCGGTACCTAGTTTTGCCAAAAATTTTTTTTCATATTCAAGATTTTTTTCTGAATTTTAGAATATGAAATTTAGGTAACACATTAAGTGCTTTGTTGAATCTACATAAACCGTTCACTTTCTCGAACGTAATAAGGGGAATGTTAAACATTTCCAAAATTAAAAGATAAGATTGTTTCGTCACCAAAAATACATAGTTTGGACTTTAGAAAGAACTGCTAAATAATTGCAAATATTTTCGAATATTCTGGTTGTCCTCTCCACTGAACAATGTTGATGTTGTAAATATTGTTTTCTGTGCAAAATAATTTATATGAATTACAAAACTCTTAAATAGATTAGTAAAACAAATCCGGCAACACAATAAGATTGTCCTAAACTAAAGAAATAAGATATACACTAACTATTCAAACAGTTTTAACTTGTTTAACTAACTAGTCAAACGTTGAATAGTTACAATTGCAACGTAAAATATGAAGCATAAAACCATTAAGTAGATTGAGCCAGGTATTATTTGTTAACAAATAGAAATTATCCAAGCGATTGTGAGTACTTGTGATTACACAGTATAATACAATTACACGCTGCTTCAGCACAACTTCAACACTTTTATGGTAATTTCCTAACTGCCGCTGAACTTTGTAATTACACCCTTTGTAACCGTATCCGTAAATTGCTTTCAAACGAAGTGTTCTTTTACGCTTTAGTAGTTTCAGTTCTTAAAACACGTCACAGAAACTGAACTCTTGTCACAAAGAGTTGGGTTTGAAAAAACAAACATTGTGAATAAGTTTTCGAAAATAATAAAGGCTTTTATAATTAGATGAATTGGACAGAATTGAATCTGCCATATATATTTTGCTTTTGTTGAGCTTATATATCTCTGGGATCTTACAAAAGTTAACAAATATTTTTTCTGTAACATAAAGTTTTTGCACTATGACTCATTTTTTTATAAACACACCACTCCATCAGTTCGATTTTAAATGTTAATGAAACACATTTTTTCAGTTGTATTATTAGTGAATTTACATAAGAAAGATGATATATATATTGCAGAGACTTTTATGGTGAGACCTAAGGTCAGGAGTGGCCAAAGAGCACCGATCATGGTCTCTAGAACACACTGAAATAGCTTATATTTCCTATGAAAATTCGCTAAGAGATGCATTCTTGTATAGCTATACAACACTATTGTCCGTTTACAGTTTAGTTGATAGCATGGGCAGGTATTGTCCATGCAATTGAAACAGAGATCTTACGCTAGTAGACCGCATGAAAACATCAACCTCATAAAACTCATTTAAACTAGTTATTTGGAATATGTTTCCCTCGATATGTTTTTTATTGATATTTATATTTTCAAGAATAATTTGTACTAACGTGGTAAATTAATACAAAGTGAAAAAATAGTTGCTTTGTTTATATTTATTTTGATGGAAAAGCTGTTTTTTAGGAAAGTAAATGATTGAATATTGTACAGCAATAACTGAATAATAATATAAAAACTTTAGGAAAATCTTTAAATTAAAAATGTGTTATCATTGAGAAAAATAAGCACTAACCTTAGTTTACAGAAAACATCAGAGCATTATTGGTGCTGTACTATCTATCAAGGCCTAAATTCTGATGTATAGTAGGCCTACAGTAGTAATTATTTGGAGAGTATATTATTTTATGTGCGAGAATGCATCTGCTTTCAGAAAACAATTTTAACAATTTGTTAGAATTGAAATAGCACAATACACGTAAGAATAAAACTAATGTAATGTTAGTTTCTTGTAGTTTAAACTTCATAATGGGGTTTACTTAAACATGAGGTACGTTACTGAAATGAAAAAATTTGGATCTTGAATTAAACACTGAGACAGGGGTATTCATAATTCAATGTGGTAGTGAATAGTAGCCGATGTAGTTAGGTCAGGTAGTAGAGCGGCAAGTTTCCATTAGGCCCATGCTATCAACTGTAAACGGACAATAGTTTGGGTAGCAGACGTGTTTCTGTTTTGAAAGAAAACATATTATTCCTTTTTTCTTTTGTATGTGTATATTTATTTTACTCTTCTATTTGTGCTTTTCCATTATACCAGATAGGCCAATGAAGAAATGAGGATCAGCGTATAAAAAGCAAATAAATCGTACGAAAGTAATAAGAATCAAATAGAAAAATAAAAATATAATAACATTTTAACCACATACCATTAGAAGTACATAAAACATTATGTAAATAAAGACAAAAATAATGTAAAACTACTCAAGAGTTTAAAGACTTCCTCGTGTAAAATTCTAGCGTTCAAACATTTCCTGTTTTTCCTTCTCAAACGCCAATATTTCCACTTGCAGAATTAATTAATCCGAACCCCGTTATAATTGACTTCGTTTGGTGTATTAATGAACGAATCGTAGGCGTAAATCAAATTTGCATTATTGAATCGCTTCCCTTTAAATCCGTATCAAACGGTCCAGAAGTTCCCGTCAATAACCGGTTAGAAACACCTCCATAAGGAATTCTAAAGCAGCGGTAGCTATGGAGGGGATAAATCAATGGAGAGTACGCCCTGGATAGACGCTTTCTTCCTAAATGTAACGAAATCTGTTGAAGCTTTGATCAGCTGAAGCTGTATTTGAAGTCGTTTCAATGTGTTTGTCAATTTAAAATGGAATTGATTTAGTCGAGTAAAATAGAGAAGCGAGAGCTGTTATTTAGTTTCAAAGCAAAAACAACTGGGGAAATAGTTTGTGAAAATAAAAGCAATTTATTTAAAACTTAAGTTTTATTGTTTTATTACATCATGCTAAAAAAACCAACAATATGATAAAGTACAACGAATTTTTTAATCAGTTCTATTTTGTATGTACTTTTTACAAATGGTACACAAATATAATGTATAATGGTAAATAATATTGAATTATGGTGCTTATTATTTCAGTTTGTAAGTTCTTCGGTGTACATTTTTACTAGAGAGAGCTATAATTAGTAGTGTTTCATAAAATTTCACTGGGTGGAGCAAAAAGAAGTCACTTTTGAAATCAATAAAACTGTAGCATTTTTACAAGAGATGCATAAATAAGTATCCTGTTCTTTTTCGACTTAGCTACCTAACTTACTTTCGGGTAAACCTAGTAGTGTCATACGCCTTCTTAAGTTATTACTTTTCACAATACCAGTGCTGCGTACGTCTTGTTCGCCGGAACTGCTGTTGAACGTTGGTTGTAAATGAATCAAGTCGCCATTACCGCAAACTTAATCAAAGTAAGCTTGGTTGGAAATGAAAAGTTCCGCAAAAAGTAATTCGGTCGTCTAAAATGTGCTCAGTTTTGAAGAATGTTACGCAAGTGCATATCATAGACAGTGAAATGTGGGCAAGTAAAGTTCGCGTATTATTCTTTATTACACAACTTTAAACTTCAAGGGAACCAGGTAAAATTCAACTTTCATTTTCAACCATACCTTAAAATGAATTTAGTTTATCACAGTGCCAGTAATGATCATGTTATTGTGAATTTTTGTTTAATTTAAAGACGTAAATTCTTTGTAAGTATTGTCAGTAATTACAATTATGTTTTTTGTGCCAACGACAATAATTCTAGCCTAACTTCAACAAACATACATAACTTATAAAAAAAGAGAAAATTACAACCTTCTAAGGTACAATAGACAGTTATAATCAGTGTTAAATTGTTTTAATTAAAGAGAAACAAGCATCATTTTACCAAATTAAACTCTATGCAATTACATGAGTTCAGATGTTTTAAAACATGACTTTAAACAAGTTTTGACCACACATAACTTGCCATGTTAAACTTTAAAGATTTTGCACAACTTTCCTGATCTTGCAAATAACTTGCAGATACTTTCTTGTAGTATCTAATATTAAAGCTTGTTTTCTGTTAATTCATGACTGGTTCAAGTTCCATGCCGCAAATAAATAATGATTTAGTTTAACCTCACTTCGGTAATTTACTGACAATTTCCAACTTTCAACTTCAGGGTTTTTTTCCTGGTTTTCAACATCTATTCAATACAATAAAACATTAAGAACAGTGAATTATGAATATGGCTATCAACTTTATGAACATTTCACCTACTAGAAATTATTTAATTATAAATTGTTAGGGCTAGCCTAAAGAAACTTATAATTTTCATTTAACGTTACATACAAAAATATATTTTAAGTATAATTCTACTTTAATATTTGTATGGGATAGCTAGCATGTTTCGTCATTTCAGTTACAAATGGATTTATTTCTAAATTATTCATATACATTTTTGTTAATTATTTATGTGATATCACACAAAAAAACTAATATTTTAATACAAAATGTATTTATTTATATATTTTTTTTTACTTCAGAAATTAAATCTTGATACATATGTCATATTATTTAAGGGCGCATAAACTATTATCTGTGTGCGTATAACTTTTCTTTAAGTACATATAATATATTTTTTGAATTATAAATAAACAAATTCTTATCCAATTTCTATTTTAATGAATTTATCGTGCTCCTGTGAGTGGTTAACTAAGGCATCTCAGCAGTTTGGTTGGTTTATATTGAAGGTAAGATAAAATATTTTTGCTTTAGAATTGACAAGTTCAGTCTACACGATCCTGTACGAACTTCCGAGTTTGAATTACTCCCAGACTGTCACATGTTTTTGGTAACAAATAAGTGGTTACTTTCCAATCGTTTTTAATTGAAATAACCTCGTGGCGCTGCCTAAAAATTTCCGAAAAATCTCTGTCCGACCTAACTTTAAATACCAACACGACACTTAAAAAAAAACAGACCAATTTTTTGACAAAACATTTTGATGTTTTAAAATGTTGTTATTTTATTAGCTCACAACGTTAACTTAAACAAGTAAGGAAAACCAAAACCCATGACTTGTGGATGCTCTGTACTGCACGGTGAACGAGGAATCGGATGTAGCTAGGGACTCGTTAGAAAACCTGAGTGATGATGTACTAGATATAGATCCCAGTAATGCAGACAACATTTCAAAATATAGCTTTTGTTTTGTAGTATGAACAAATGCTTAGCTTTTTGAATTTAGCCTTGATAAATTTAAATTTAAACTCTTTGTTAGCAGACCTACAGAGCTGCAAAGGTAAAATTCTTGATGTAAAGCAAAGTAACCAACAAACTTTAAATCTTTTAACGCAGCCTTCCATGCCAAGCTTGCCTGCCGTGTCTACTCATTCAACATAGCTTTTAATTGTCCTCGACGACTCTGAAAAAGTTTGACCGGGCGTCATGCCAAATCCTGTGTACGTAATCACTTATAATAAGTTAAATCATCCGGCGGAGAGGTTGATAGCAACTCTTCGTATCACAGACGGTTTTGATCTGGAAAAACAAATAAAGTTTATTAAGGCAGCCTTAAGTTGTACAGAATGCCCCCTGACATAAGGCGAAATATTTTAACTGTACTGATGTCACATACACCAGGACTTTTAAATCCCTGTTTTATTAAACACGAGTCATTTCATGATTTCCACAGGCATTACTATCGTTTATACCTACTAAACGTCGCAACACTTTGGAGCAGGATCTTTCCCAGGGGCAGAAAAACTCCCTCCACCATTTTGTTATCGACATAAAGGAAGGAGCGCAGGCTTCTAGTAAACAAGAGTGATGCTGAATATAGTCGTGCTTTCTCGCCTAAAGTCAGGAACTTTCTTGAGTTTGCGAGTAAACCATTCAATTTTAATGGCTTGGACACCTCTGTGCCCAAGTCAATAACATCTTATACGTGGATAAAGAGAGAATAGTCGTTGTGAAAAATATTTCCAGGATAGAACCCGAATTCAAAACCTTAAGATCTCCAGTTTTACAAAAAACGACTCAAGGGGCGAGTAATAGTCGGTTTCTCTGCAAATGCTAATCTAAGCAAAACCGACTACAGCCAAGTTCCATTTTTACCATTCGTTAAAAAAAAAACTTTAAAACTTAACAAAATAGATGTTTGGGAAACTTTTTATATTAACAAATATAGTAAAATAATTATTGTAAATAATGAATTGGGACCTATACAAAAATCTATATTAATATAAAAGTAATGTATTGTTTGAGATTATTATTAGGTAAGTAACTTGTTTACTTATATAGTTAATGTTAGGCTAGTTATAATAACGCGAGGCAATTGTTAAAGCAATTTTCAATGTAGTCTTAAGCTACGCTCATTTGAGTTTTGTATAAATACGGGACATAAAACACTGTTAGATTAGTTATAGTTTGACTATTGTAGCTCGTGCGTCACTGACGATGGGGACTTTGTCGTTGAAACACGTATGAGTTAATAAACGTATTAGTTGTGAGGTTTTGTGTTCAAAGTTTGTTCTATCAAATAATATTTTTATATTTAATTTGACATACGATAATGTACATAAGTAAAAAATGTTTACTAATAGGCCAACCGTTTTATAAAATTGTTCCTACATTTTGGAAAATACGACTAATTTATAATAGAAGCCAAGTATGTTCTAAACCATTTGATTTATCAATATCAAATAAAAAGCTAATAAAATATAATATTTTTATCTTTCTTTTGATATACAATAATATACCCTACATAAATACAACATTTTAACAAATAAATTGTACCAGAAACTGGCACATACTTTTTCAGAAACATATATAAATTATTAAACAGATTCACTGTGACTTCATAATTGTATTAAAGTATGTATGTCTGTATGTCTGTCTGTCAGTATGTATACAAAGCTAGAGAGAAAACTATTCGATCAACTTCGAACAAATTTTACCAAACATGTCAATTAGGCCTGTATAGATGCACGAAAAAATTTGTGAATTTTTTTTTTTAAACAACCCCCTTTTTTGCCCAAAACCCCATATGGTAGGGCTGACTACAAATAAGCCAGATTTTATCAAAATCTTTGGAGCCGTTTTTTATAAAAAAATAATAACCGTTTTTTTGGGTGTTTTTTGGCCAAAAGGGGGGTTGTTTTTAAAAAATGTTCAAAACCTTTTTTCCTGCATCTACAAGCCTAAGTGACATGTTTGGTGCAAATTTGTTCGAAATCGATCAAATAGTTTTCTCTCTAGCTTTGTATACATACAGACAGACATACTTACAGTCATAAAGACAGACATTTTGTAAAAACCACTTTTTTTACTCAAGGGGTCCCAAAACGGACATCTCCACAAAAATTTCAACATCGATTTTTTTGCGATCATTATACTTTCTCTATACTATAGTATAGTGAGAAAGTAAAAAGCCTAGTATTTTTACATTTAGAATCAGTTTGACTGAACTGAAGTGGAAAATACTTGAGCTCACGTCTCTCGAAAGTGTCGAGCCCAGATATTTATCATATGAGCTCATGTGTGAAGTCCGTGACATTGTGCCAGTGATATGTGGTGACAATAATTTAATTCTAGTTCATTGAAATATTATTCAAAACAACATCCCACACCTTTAACCCCCGACGTGAAATGACATCACGCGAGCTCACGTGGCGTGACGGCAGTGTGTTTCTACCTTTAAGCGCGTGATGTGAGGTGACAACTTTGTAATTCCAGTCCATTGAAATGTCATTCAAAACAACATCCCACAGTTTTAGCCCGCGACGTGACGTCTGTTTTCTACCTTAATAGTATTTTGTTACACTCGATTTTATAGGTGTTTGATTGACCTACAGAGATTGACAACCACGCTTTATGTTTCAGACTCCTTGGTAACTTCTCTCCTCCTGGTACCCGCCATCGTCGGTCTCGTCACTACTCCAGCGACTCCGTCTTGTCGTATCTCGGAGTTTCCTTGCAGTAACTCCAGATGTATTCCTCTGACGAGCTTCTGCGACTCGTTCAACGACTGCGGTGATTCGTCCGACGAACCAAGATTTTGTACACGTGAGTAAACCCTTTTTCTGGCAAATTGGCAAGACCGTAGTCTTGGTGGAAGACAGCATCTGTTTAATAACAATAAACCCTTTTTATTTTGTATTGAACACTTTTTTAATCCGAAACATTTGAAAAATTCCCCAACCCCTCTCCAATCACCTCAAGTCAATAATTTGTAATTAACACATAATATGAATTGAGATGCATCAAATTAAAACGCTTTATAATCATTAATGTTTGTAGTAATCAAATAAAAACTTCTTAGCGTATTTTTACACTATACCTAGAAATAAATCAACCACTTCTTCGAACCGCAAGTAGTAATTAAAGTTAAACTGCAGTATGCAATCAAAGGTATACATTCTTTTTCTTATGATTATCCTTTTGTGATCACAGATACTATTGGTTTTTGTTTATTAAATGCTGTTAACTCTGTCCAATCTTAAGTATTAAACTTTCTAATAAATTATAATGTCCATAGTGTGATAACCTATCTTTTTAAAATTCTAGAAAATAATTTACAAAAATCCTTTTTGAGAGTGCCAACTGATGCGTTAGTCGATTTTTATTTTCTTACCACACAAATTGATTGTTTTTTTAAAGGGCTTGTATTTGATATATCACAAACCAATTGATGTATGTGTCCTTTACAAATTTTTGAGATGAGGTAGTAGTAGGGGAATGGCGGTGTTTTGGATTGTGTACAAATTTTTCTGAGGTTCCCCCTGTCGATCAATAGTTCTTCCGAGATCGGACTTGTATTTTCCTTTCAGTTTTTTTTTTTTTTATATATATATATAATAGAGGTGGTAAGTTTTCAAAAAATCACCCAGCACAAATCAATCCTGTTGGAGAAAGGTTGCTGACCGCCTATCTATGAATCGCAAATTATCCAATTATCTGGAACATTTTCAAGTTATTGGTATACAATTTGACAAATTCATTGCCTTCTTAAAGAGTCAAAAGTAATCTTGCTTTTTAGAGACAAACGGGTATTAAATAACTTTTGTCCCCTCACTTTACTTCTTCTAGTATAATTGAAAAGGCCAATTTCGCTAATTTAAAAGCAATACTACTCTTACTCAGTTAAAATTTAATCTGTAATCTTCCCCACCCTTTCTTTAAAGTGTTCTTACTTGAAATCTGTTTTTAAAGATTTTACGGCGGATAAAAATTACAGGAATAAATCTTTTTTTTTTTTATATATATATTATTTCTGATCTACTTATTTTAGCCTATCCGTCGACTATCCCCCCGGCCCTTGTTGAAGCTATTGGCACAGTAATATGTTGATTACGCCTTGTCCAACAGGCAAATGTTCTAAAGGTTTTTGCATCTAAAGTTTTAATTATTTAAACAATTATGTAGAGTTTAACCAGTCACCAAAACTCTAGGAATTTCGGGTTATTTTCGATTTGTATATAAGATACTAGAGGGCTCCGTGCCCTGCTCGCTTCGCTCACCAACCCCGCGTAGTAGCAAATGTAAAACATACAGAGTGTTATAAAGTCCCTTTACCCCCTTATTATTTTTGTAACTGAAAATAAGTTAACAAAACTTTGTATATATGTGTTGCATAACCGGACAAATGTTTTGACATAGCTGACCCTCTATGATTTTGAAGGACTTAGGAGGGTTTGGGGGGGTGGGTAACAATTTCAAATATAAAGGTAGGCCATGTATTACATAATAGAAAAGCTTATCAAAAGAGAAACAGAATGGCATTACTAGAACTTAATATCTGACTTCGTTTTAAAGTAATGGATAATCAATGTTATAGAAAATGATATTTTTATTATAACACCACAGCAGGTTCTTGTCCATAAAAAAAATATTTCAACCTTGTCTTCATTTGAGCGATTCAAGTATAAAATTGCAAAACTGAGTGCTATCACAACAAATCTCAGGAACAAAATGAGGGAGGTATTGCTATCATATCAGTACATGAAAAGTAGTGCTTACAAGTTACGCATGCAGTAGAGAAAGCCAGGAGCAAACGTTAAGGGTTGTATTCCCGGTTATATTTACATCCCTCCACCCCAAAGATATTCAAGAATACATAAAAACTCAGATAAATTAGTGGTATCTTACTGCATTTATTTACAGTTTCTATTTTTTAAATGTGTTACATTTAACCTACAACTTACTTATTCATAATATTAACAAATTAATAACCTGCTTTGATGTTATGATAAAAATGTCATTTTCCAGAACTTTGATTGTCTACTACTTTGGATCTAAACACGATACTAAGCTCTAGTTTGGGGTATTCTGTTTCTCTTTTAATAAGCTTTTCAATGGTGTATTATACTACCTACCTTTACATTTGAAAATGTTGACCCCCCCCCCATAGCCCTCTAAGCCCCCCAAAATAATAGAGGTTCAGATATGTCAAAAATGTGTCCGGATATGCAACACAAGATATATAAAAAGTTTTTAGTAATAAAAACAATAAATTGGGTTAAAGGGACTTTATGGATACTCTATAAAGGATAATTTCACGGGAATGTCGATTGATTAAGACAGAGATTTTTTATTTTTATATAGAAGAATGACAATTTTCAAGTTATAAAATATGACCAAAATGAGATACGGTAAAGTAGTATTTCAAACTGGTCAAATAGCCTAGTAAAAAATAAATTTGGCATAATTTTAATAGTAATAGGTGTTTGAATTTTGATGTAGTAAGCCTCTTTCTTTGCTATTTCCTATTCGAAAAAAGGAGAAGAATAATTATCTTATTCTAAATTTTCCAATTTGGTTGCTATTAAAATAGTAATTGTTGGTTTGAATTATAATATACTAAGCCTTTTTCGTTGTTTGTGTTTGACATAACTAACGTAAAAAAATAAAGGTTGTGAAGAATAATTGCTGATTTTAAATTTTCCAATTTGGTTGCTTTTTAATAGATCAAAATGCTTTCAAGAAACGTGTGTTAGTTCAGTATATGAATAGCCTAAAATGTGTTAAGCTTATGATCAAAATCAACTGTTTTATTTGTGTACGGTTCATTATTGAATTATTAATAATGTAAACCTTTTTCGTTTGTGTTTGTTTTTATTTTGTTAACCTAACTGAACAAAAGCTAGGACTCGGCCACTCCATAAGACCCGGACTGCCAACTAAACTTGAAACGCAAAGTAGTATATAAACTTATATTTTAACCAACCATTCCTTCCAATTTGTGACATGAATCCTGTTTTCAGCCTGCAACCGAACCTACTACGGGGATGTGGGGAAGACCTACGAGATCGAACTCCACCGACCTAAAGAAGACAGAATACCCTTTGTGTGTCACCTGACACTGGCAGCGGGGAGCGGGGACCTCGGGGACTTAGTTCAGGTACGTTTTGTACAAGATTATAATCTATTGTAAATACATTCATTACTACGCAAACATAACTACTTGTTCTGTAACTACCGAGATATGAACATTCTAAAAACAATTACTACTTTTTATTATTTTTGTTACACTCTTTTGATTTTTAATTTAAAAAGGTTGAAATATTTACAAATTTGAATACATAAATAATACAAATAGAAACGATAATACACCACATTATTTAATATTAGAAACTAAGGGGATGGTTATGACTATTTTCAAGTTTTACATTTGATTACATTTGCCGCATGTTTTTATTAGCGAATTTCCATAAGAATGATGAGCTATTGCAGTTAATCTTATGGTGATACCGAAGGTCAGGAGTTATCAATGATCACCGATCATATCCCCAAGAAGATGTTTTGTGGTTTCATTAAAATTTTTATATACATATTATATATGTATGTGTTCGCACCATAGGGCCGCATTTCATGTCCAATTTGGTACACACGTTGGTTTACTAAGTCGCTCGGACGAATTTCTTTTACCAAAAAAATTTAACAACTACCGGAAGATGGTTTTTTGACCAAAAGTAAAATTTGTTTAGTGATTTTTCGTACTAGAATTAAACTTTTATGTGGTTTTTCTACAAAAATACATATAAGAGGCTATTCTAATATTTTTTTTACAAGACCTGCCCATCTGGTTCTCCAAAAATCGAACAAAACGTAAAATATCATAAACGTGCCCTAGAAAGTGATTTTGTCCGCTACGAGTGAAGCGAAGCAGTCCATAATCCGAGGGCGAAAGGTCGAGGTGCAAACTAGCAAATCGAGTTTTTTTAAATGTAAATTTTATTAAGTGGGTTAACTTTTATGAAAAAGCAACATTAATATAAAACAACAACTAAGAACATTTTTGAGGTTAGCAAACATTTCATTTATTTATCCTTTAGACAATACAAACATTGTGTATAAGAAACATCACAAAATCTTAAAAATAAAACAAAGAAATTACAAAGAACTCCATGAGTTTTGAAACATTATACCAACAACCTGCATCAATCAGAAAACCAGCAGACCTCCGCCCACTTGTCAAGCACTAACCAGCACCAGCAGTTTATCTCCCCGCGAAATAGTACGTTTTCTATGACTGAAAACACGCCTAGCTCTGTTAACTTACTGTTGTCTGATGAGTCGAACTTCACCGAGAGGCGACGAAGGGACCCGAACGCCTTCTATCTGCTGGACCTGCATGAAGAGGTAGCGCGCACTCGACCGTCACAGCACAGCCTAGGAGGTTCCGAATTCTCCTCCGACCTCCCGCTTCCAGCATGCTGGTTGCAGCTGTTGCAGGTTCGTGCTGTTGCAGGACAAGTGGGGGCTACTACATTGAAACACATAGGAACAATCAGATTTTAGTTTTTGCTGGGCATGGCATGATATGGAATGACATGGCTGTGCAAGACAAATGAGCGATACTTTAGACATAGCAATATTGGTAAGACGTGCAGCATACAATGCAATTCGGCCAATTTGTGACTGCAGTATAAGGATGTTGTGATGTAGAATATTGTCAGTAAACGTAGGTTTCCTAAGAATATTGAATCTATATTTACCATTTTAATTTGAATAGTAAGGTCTAGAAAATTGACTTGATTTTGTAAGCCTATTTCCATAGAGAATTTTATTGCATTATTAATAGCAATGTCTTTCTTAAGAATGTCGCCGATGGCAAACCCATGGCCAGCAAGACACTATAAATTTTGCAAAACTTAATAACTATTTACTAAGATAAAATAAAACCTGAACACAAAATCTCACAATAAATACGTTGAC
>JAGFPH010000074.1:587672-601690 GCA_018207615.1 Philaenus spumarius
TCCATAGGAAAGATGACCTAACGCAGTGACCCCTATGGTGAGACCTAAATGGTGGTCAGGAGTTGTAAATGAGCACCGATTGTAGTTCCCAGAAAGCGTTTTGAGGTGTCATTAAACATGTTATATATTTATGTATATATATGTGTTCGCACTCTAATGGCCCCACTTTAAGACCAATTTGGACCACATTTGGCACACACGTTGGTTGTCTAAGTCGCTCGGACGAGCTCAATAGCCAAAAATCTAACAACCAGAAGTACGCTTTTCGACATGAAGTAACTGATTTTTTATATTTGCCGTACTTAAATGAAACTTGTTTAGTGTTTTCTCTAAAAAAAATCAATATATGATATTATTCTGCACATTAAGTTTTTTACACGACCCTCTATATAGGTCACTTGGTTTCCCCAGAATCGATCAAAACTAAATTACCATAAAAGTACCCGGTTCGAATCCACGTTTCAAATATTTTGATCTGAGGCCAACGACCGAAGCGAAGCAAAGCCAGTTTTTTGCGCTGCGAGTGGAACGAAGCAGCACTTGAGACGAAGCTGGAGGTTAAGGTGCAAACTAATTCTACTAATACATTTCGTACATACAGACAGCTAGGCAGCGCCTTTATAAGTAGACAAATATACCAAATTATTGGTTGAAACTCTACAGCATGTAAATTTAATTTTGGAAATTCGTTACATCAGCTGTTCAGCTGCGAGATCGAATAATTTATTTATTTACTCTGATCGTGTTCGCCAAGCATCACGTCCCATCTTATCATCACCCTCGTCTCCTGACTATCTCCCACCACCACTACATAGATACTTGTTTCAAATACCACAAAAGTCTTGAAACTGTCCCCATTCAAATCCACAAACCTGAAAGTAGCTATACAAATAACTGGAGCAGAAAGAGGACAAATAAAATATAAGAATTGCACTTACAAGTAATGATACCATCTTTGTACGTTGGCAGAAAACGAGAGGTCTCTAAAGATCGATTCGGTCCATTGTTCCCCTACTTCAGCAGTGGATATTGTATCATTCTCGAAACTCTAGCTCTAGAATATATCGATAAGGGGCGGTAGTGCAAGAGAGACGGATAAAGCTTCCTTTTGGACATTATGTATAATTACATGTCTACAGTAGATATCAGTAACGAATACCAACAATAATTCAAATTGACTTGTGGTCAAGACAGTGAGGTAGTGATAGTAGTGTGGGAAGACTAAGTGACGTGAGTTGAGCGAATTTCCAAAATTAAGTTTAGGCCTACATGTTTTAGCGTTTCAACCATCTATTTGGGAAATCGATCTACTCATGAAGGAGCTGAATAGCTGCCTGTGTGTGTGTGTGAAATATATTAGTAGAATTTTTGTCCACCTAAGCCTCCAGCTTCGACTCACGCACTCCTTCGTTCCACTCGCAGCGGAAAAACCAGCAGAGTTTGAACTCCGATCCTTGCGGCCTCGGACTATGGACTGCTTCACTTCACTCGCAGAGTACAAACTCGGCCGTCGGCCTCGGATCAAAAGATGCCTAGGTAAAATAACCCACGTGTACCCATTACTTTTATGACATTTTACGTTTTTATCGATTTTGGGGGCACCAAGCGAGCTAGGCTATAAGGTTGTGTAAAAAAACAAAATGTGCACAATAACATCCTAAATGTATGTTTTTAGCTAAAACTCTAAAAACGTTTCAATAACGTACGAAAAATCTAAAAACTATTTTGCTTCCAGTAAAAACGTACTTCCGGTTGTTGGATTTTTTGGCGAACGAACTCGTGTGAGCGACTTAGACATCAAACGTATGTACCAAATTTGGACCAAATCGGACTTAAAATGCGGCTTCTAGAGTGCGAACAAATATATATATAAATTTTAATGACACCACAAAACGTGTTCTGGGGGCCATGATAGGTGCTCATTTACTACTCCCGACCTTAGTTCTCACCATAAAGGTCACTGCAATACCTAATTTTTCCTATGGAAATTCGCCAATAAATATGGTTAATATCTAATACATGTTGTGCGTAACTAGAAGACTGGTTGCTAAGTTCCTCCTGAACGATCACCTCTCGATCCAGTCCAATATATTGTACGACAAGGTAATTGATACGATGTGGGAAAGTGTTATTGTTCATTATCGCCCAAACTGCCAGACTTGCACGTCCTCGAGCGTATCTACATTATCTTGAGCTGTATTATTCTCTTTACATGGAGTGAAACTTATTTGTGATGTTAGTGTTGTATTTTGTGAATTAATATTTTTATTTTCCTGGTGATGGTCGGATGACCGAAATCTCGAAACATTAACAAAGTAAGATTAACTTACATTAAAGTTGAATTGGATGACGTACAGTTTGGTTAAATTGTCTTTACTTTATCTCTCACTCCCTACTGCGCTACTGCGTGACCTGGAAATCTCTTGAACCGCTTTGAAAAATTGTTGCATAGGTATACAAATAATTCGATCACGCAACTGAACAGCTGACGTGAGCTGATCGAATTTACAAAATCAATTGCATTATACAGAGTGTCCCATAATTAAAGTTCCAAACTTCGGGGAATCAAAATAAAAAAAAAGTTCATATAAACACAGACCCGTTTTCTAGATATCCGCCGTTTTGTTTTTCCTTCTAGAGAACGGTGTGACTGATTGCTAGTTCAAATTTGGCATGAAGTTTAACCTAATAATGATATATATCAAGAAAAATAGCGATTAAATTAAATCATGAGTTTCAAAATGGCGGTTGTTTGAAAATTACAAACCTAAATTACTCAAAAACGTTCATCCGATTGTTTCGACAGTTACACCATCCGATAGGAAATCAAAAGGGCTACAAAAAGGTGTCTTGACATTTTTGTTAAAATGTACGGTTTTTGAGTCCATAGCACATAGGCTTAAAATTGGCGTAGAAAGCACGCAATGCTTTGTGTATTGAAAATACTCCCAAAACGGGGGTTGGCGTGCGAAGCACGCAATGCACTTTGCGTCGGCCGCTTCTCATAGTGTTCAGTGTCAAGCTCACATGTGCGTCCTTAGCAGTGAATGGGTTACACCCCATACCCGGTCTAGCCCCCCATATCATATAGGCGCCCATGGTTAATGGTACCCTAATACTATTACTGTTAAATTTACTTTCAGAGCTACTACGCATACGTAAAACGTATACAGTCTTGTAATGCTATTAGATTTGCATTTCAGTAGCCGTGGAAACTACGGTAACACACAGGACAGAGACCCTTAGGGAAATCTGGTTATCCAAACTTCATTACGATATCTCACTTTTGATTCGTTCTAAAACACAATTTCAACACTTTTCCCCGAACAAAAATGTCTTGTTCGTTTTCGTTTGAGATTGGTGCTTCATTGGAATTGCTTTTATTCAAAAAAATGTGCTTTTCAATGAAACTTCAGCTCCAAAGGTCGAATTGGAAGCCCAATTTTTAATTAAAAAATTCAAATTTGTTTTATAGTTAGCGAATTTCTATAGGAAAAATGAGATATTTCAGTGACTCTTGTGGTGAAACCTAAGTTGAAGTGTCATTTGATATTGTTTATACAGGCTGTCCACAAACTCTCTGGTCCCCTTTTGTGGATTTGTTCCAGGGATCGAGACAAACATATTTCACAACATAAACTGCGGTGTTTATTTTTTGTTTATCTGTCTGCATGTGTTGTTTACACAAACATTCATAGATCAAAAATGGTTTGATGTAGAAACTTGAAATTTAGTACGAATGTGTATACTTACTGTACGAATGTGCGCACAAAATTTTTAAATATTCGGAAACACTATTTAAAAAATTTAAGCCTAAATATCTCAAAACCATTGATTTTTATAAAATGTTTCAAGGATAACAAAAAATATAAAAACGTAAGACTAACAGTTATTTTATAGTTATAAAAATTGGATGAGAAATAAATATAATATGAATATTTTAAACCGATGTTATTAAAATCATTCATATAGTTGTTATGTATCTTACACATGATTGTATTAAAGATAGGACATTGAAAATCGGCAAAAACATTTAAATTGATACTATTTTAAATAATCATCCGTAGTGTCAATTGTGTGTGGACACGCTTACAGCAGGTATACATTCCAAATTTAAAGTTTCCACCTAAAACGATGAATTTTTGGAACGAAGTTAATTAATGCAGGTTACGGTAGAAGTTAACAAATAGAAAATGTAATGCGTAACGAAAAAAGTGTTATTAATTGGTTGCTATGGCAATGACAAATATAAAATACGAGTAAAGAAAAAAGCGTTGCTATGGCAATGAATGTAAATACATTCAAGAAACATGTGTTTTGGTTCATCAATTTAATTAAATTAAGAAACCATCGGTTCCGTTCGACGTAGTTCAGATATTATCGTCGAGCGCTGGAATTTTAGGTTATTCCTGGAAAGTAATTTTAAGTCTAGGCCTAACCTAAAATTATTGTATGTATGTTGCCGTTAAGACAGGTAAAATAAATTAAACATACACGCAATAATTTTAGGTTAGGCCTAGACGGATAAACCAACATTTTATGTTTATTGAATGTATTTACAATGAATGGACGTTTAACTGTGTTATAATCTTAGCTTTGATGTTATAATTAATTCTACACCTTTATAATAATAACATTAAACGTATGGAAACAGTAAATATTTGCATAAAAAAACAATCTAATAATAAACGGCAATTGAAATATTAAAGTTATGTGTGTATGTTCCCGTTAAGGCTGGTAAAAGAATTGAAGAAAAGGCGCAATGAACTTCGTTCCTGACGAAGGTCCCACGACCGCACACATTTTACTTTTTTTGTAAAAAAACACGTCATGTAGACAGACAGACAAAAACAATGACTACATATCAATAAGACGAATAGTTTAAATCGGTAGGATTCGGACCAGGAAAGCAGAAAATAAAAGTGAGTTTGTGCCAGACGCTAAGAGCTCGCATGGCGCGTTTCACCGACCGTGACAGTCGAATCCTAGCGGCCGATGGCGCAAACACACTTTTATACCTGCTTCTCTTTTCTGAATTTTTAACATTGACACTTTTCGTTTTATTGATATGCAGTCATTTCAAAAACGTTTGCACTGTAGACCCATTTTTATATTGTAAAATATGTTTGTCTCTATCAAAAGAACAAACCAACATAAGGGGACCAAAGAGTTTGGATGCACAATGTAATATTACACAAATTTCTTAAACACGCTGGTTTTCTACGTTACTTGGATGAGTTTGTTATTTGAAAAATCCAACAACGGGAAGCACGTTTTTTTGACCTGACTTTTTTATAGTTTTCGTACTAGAAAGAAACTTTTTGTTGTTTTATCTAAAACAATAAATATAGTAGGATATTCTACATATTTTGTTTTATGTACGACCTTATAGCCCTTCTGGTTCCCCCTGTTTAAACCAAAGTGGGGAATAGTTGGTGGAAAACCTAGAACATAACATTAATTTTGGAAATTTGCTGAAATCACGTCAGTGGTCTTGATGAGCGATCGAATTATTTCTTTGCTTTATTATTATTGTTGCCAGTCTTTATGACATATACAAAATTAAAACAGTTTGACCTTGGTATTAGCTATCACACACAATATGGTAGGTGAAATGATTTAACGAACTTTGTATGCGTTTACAGACATTTGCCGAGTGAGAAAAAGATATTAAGGTTGATTTGTATAGGAATTGAGATTTTAAGACGGTTTTATATGTTTTTATTGCTGGTTGGGGTTTTTTTACAACTGTTTGACATATTTAAAGTTTTACCTCGCCCGCCGATGATTTCTTCTTCTTCATTGGTTTACACCGTACTAATATAAACTAGAAGTTTAATGTAACTGCTGATCGTAAAAGAAAAAAAAATCTACGAAATAAAATTGACAGTGGTAAATTGAAAGGCTTAAACTCAATAGCTGTATGGGTTTAGCACGTAACGCTACATATGAAATGGACATTGTGCTTCCTAATTTTGTAAGTTGTGTTAAATGCATATACTTGGTGATACCTCTAAAATGGGTATAGTGCTTTCTCATTTTTTTAATATCAAAATTTGATAACTTTGTTGCTAAGGTAATGAATGTAAATGCATTAAAGAAACGTCTGATGGTTCGGTATAGGCCTAACCTAAAATTATTTTGTTCAATTTTTAATACAAATTAGCTATTTTACTTTATATTTAACAACAGCTTATATTATTGAAATTTTAATAAAGTAAGCCCTTCTGGAAAATTTTCAAGAAACCTGTGTTATTTTAGGTCGAACCTAAAACTATAGACAATCATGTTTATGTCATTTTTTAGATTTAATTTTAAATGGGACAAGATAAAAATAATTATAAAATTTTAGATTAATCTAAGCAACGAATTATATTCATGATAGTTTTCACTTCAGTCGGCTGTCCCAAGACTGCTTACTTTATTTTTTTTTTTTTATTAGACTATTATTTGATATTTTTCATATTTCTAATTCATAGCTTTTAATTACTAAACCAATTACTATTTGGATTAATAAGTCACAGACATTGAAGGAAAGAATAAATTCGAACATTGTCATGAGAGGATACATTAAAAAGTTTTTAATTTAATGGTGGCAGCAAATTTGATTCTATTTCCTGTTTCCAGTTTCCAAAGGAAGTCAAATTGTAAAGAATTTTGTTCTTAATTTCCCTTGACCTTTTTAAAGTTCTCTGCTTCCGGATGCCATTATTAGCATTTCTAATGGGACTAAAGTTTGTAATAAGACAAGATACATCTTCCTAGTGATTGCTTAAAGCATCCTCTTTCAAACCTAACTTAAAGCAAAACGTAACAGTATCTTAGTAATATGTGGAACAATTATTTTGTTCTGGCACATATATCTGACATTAAAATAAATTTTGAACATTTTATTTCCTGAAAATATATACTACCTAACTTCTGTTTGACTACGAACTATAATTATCTAATTTCCAATGGGAAAAAACAGCTATTTCAGTGACTCTTATGATGAGACCTAAGGTCGGGAGTGGTCAATGAGCACCGATCATGGTCTAAAGAACACGTTTTGAGGTGGCATAGAAATGTTATACATATATACATATATATGTGATCGCACGCATATATGGCAAAGTCACTGAAGATGGCGACTTTGTCGTTGAAACGCGTTTGAGTTAATAAACGTATTAGTTGTGAGATTTTGTGTTCAAAGTTTATTCTATCATGCAAATCATTTCTTGGTGAACGTATATAACCCCGTAAAAGTATACCTTAAATATTTTTTTAAATTTTGCCTTAAGTAGTTGGCTGTACGTTGATTTCATGATCAAGTCAACAAGTCAGTCATTAAGTATTTCTTTTTTTTAATTTTATATACACAGATATAGAAAAACAACCAACTTCAAAACATTATTAAAAATTTGTTTTGATTGAATATGACATATAAACATATAACTTGTAAATATAACCCCAAAGTATAATCTAGGTTAGGTTTTGTTGAAGTGTTACAGATGATGAGCGAAATCAGCTATTATATATCAGAAGTGGTGTGTTATTGTTGACAGCTGCTGAATACCCGTAACATTTGTTTTTATAAAATTATAGTTATTTTCACTACCTGTGCTATTTTGTTACTGGCGTGCATACGAATACTCGCTTTTAGAAGAGTTGATAAAATAGATGAAAATCATCTGCACACATTTTACTTTTCTCTTCAGAATATAATTTTATTTGTTAGAGTGTCGCAGATGTCTGGCGAAAGCCAGATGTCACGTCCATTCCTGATCTGTTGTTATGCAGATTTCATGTTTTATGCATCAGTGTTCAATGTAGCATTTGGGGGAAAGAGATAACAAATTAGAATGATAATTGACGATGGTTATACACAAAAGAAAACAATGCAAATATAGTATAAATTAAATTATAAATAAACTTAACATTAAAATAGAAGAAAAGAAACTCCAGCTTTGGAAAATTCTTCTAATACAACTTTAAACAGCAAAACAAATGCATTAAAGTGGTCGCACACCAAATGCTATACTATGTAACGCTATAAAATGTATAGTATACAGCAAAGGCTATACAGCATTCGACAAACGTTGCACCGCATACTGATTATAGTTTACAGCGTGCTATAAGCTATAAAGTTAAGCGATAAAGCGAGCCTATCGAGATAGGATATATTTATCGCGTATAGCAGAGCAGGCTCATGCGTATAACAATCTATTTCCCGTGATTTATATAGTAAAAACTAGCTATTGCAGTGACTCTTATGGTGAGACATAAGGTCAGGAGTGGTCAATGAGCACCGATCAGGGTCCCTAGGACACGTTTTGGGGTGTCATTACAAATTATATATACATAGCCTATATATAAGAATGTGTTCTCACTCTAACGACCGCATTTTACGTCTGATTTGATCAAAATATTTTACACACGTTGCCTAAGTAGCTTGGAAGAGTTTGTTAGCCAGAAAATCCAACAACAAGAAGGACGTTCTAGAATGTAACGATTTTAGGAATTTTATCTAAAAATATACATACGAGATTATTCTGTTCATTGTTTACACGACCTTATAGCGCGTCTAAGTTAACTAAAAATCAATCAAAACATCATAAAAGTACCGTAGAGAGCTTTTGATTAGAAAGCAGACATCTGGGTTGCAAACTCGCGAAGCAGATTATGTTGCAATATTATGTAACAACAGATGTTTGAATTCAAAATATAGTAAACCTTTTTCATTGAGTTTTGTTTGTGATTGCTTTCATTTTGTTAACCTAACATGAAAAACCTCTTGGTTGTGAAGAATGAGTAGCTGATTCTAAATTTTCTAAGTTGGTTGCTATGGTAATGTAAACAATTGGTATTGATGAGCTTTTGATCCGAATCAGCTGTTTTACAGTATCTGTTATAGGTCTGAGAATGATTCTTCGAATTTTCAATGTGTGCGTTTATGATTCAATAAGAATACATCATTACATTTTCGTATTTTTATATTCAGAAGTTTTTCTCTACGTTTATTCTATGTCAGTCAGTTAGTCAGGACAAAGCCAATTATAATATATAAATATTAGGTTTGCATCTCTGGTGCGATATCACGCCCAAATTATACAACTATATAGTAAGCGCTATTTACAGTATAGCATTCGGTGAGATCGTCCTTTACTCCATAAAATACATTAATTAGTTATCCTCCAAATGACTATATTTGTATTCCACTTTTAGGAACTAAAATTTTTTTTCTATAATTAGTTTTATGATTTTGTATTTGTCTTTTTTAATCTGCTTATGACTTGAAACGGGCACATATTAAACTATTAGCAACATAATACTATAGGAATTATGTCAAAGGTTATACCGAACAAAATGAGAACTTTTGATACTACAGCTACAGTGTTATTAAGTTCTTTAGTAATTGGCTAGTTTCTAATTACTATTATTAAAAATTGCATAAAACAGAAAGTGTAGTGGGTCAGTTTAATAAATAATATATATATTTTACACTCGGTCGCAGAGTAAAAAAAAGTTATGTGAAAATAAAGGGTAAAAGTAAAAGAAATAATTATATCATCATACATAGTCCTTCAATATTTCTTTATTTGTAGTTAGTTACAATAACTTAGTATGGCTTATAATGAAAATATATAGGGTGTCATTTTTAAATTTATCTTGTAAATTATAAATCTGACCGCCACCTTTAAATAGGCAACCTTAAATTAATAAATATTTAACTAAAATATTTGTAAATGGCCACCATTTTCCAATACGGCGGTCAACTTTTTAATTTCTTATTTTGAATTTCTTATGGAACAGCCTGAATTATATTTAAATTATGACATTGGATTTTGAAAGTTATATTAAGACTGTTTTTTTTTTTTGTTTTGTTTTTTTAAGACTAACCGTCTAAAAGTTAGAGGGGTATAAAGTTTTAAAAACAACCTAAATGAGTGGAAGATATTTTTGTACGGAAACGTTTTGAACCAATGAAAACGCTACCAAAACATTGTTTAGACAAATAACTTTTAAAAATCAACAAACACGGTTTTTATTATTTTTTAAACAAATAATACAGAGGAACTAAGTGACAAAACTAATAATTTGTAACACACGAAAAATGAAGTTGGTAACAGAAGTTCAATATCAAGTGATACAGAATCCTGAATTCAGTGAAATTAAAAATCATCTTAAAACATAGGGTGTTCCATAAGAAATTTGAAAGTTAACCGCAATATTGGATAATAGCTGCCATTTACAAATAGTTTAGCTAAATATTTTTTAATTTCTTTAAAAAACATGGAAAGGTTCCCTATTTAAAGTTAGTTGAGAGATTTATAGTTTACAAGATACCAATGGTGACCCATTTAAAAAGACAACCTGAATATTGTGAGAAAATAACAGTAACAGAATTACACGTTGTACTTTTATTCACTACATATTCAAAACACAAAGCTATATTTCTAATAATAAAATTACAAAACATAAACTACTTCTTGATCTTGCCCTTTAAGAATACAAAGTAATTACAGCGGCAGTTATTTTCCGCCCCTTCTCTTCAATCCTTCAAAAACAAACTTCACAAATGAAATTCCTTATGCAACAACAAAGTTTTTTTTTTTATTATTATTTTTTTTATCTTTTACCTTTAAGAGAATTGTTACATTAATTTATAACGAGAAAAACACGTTACGTTTATTAATTGATATTTCATTTTGTTGCGACTGTTTTCTTTTTTGTATCTTAATTGCAAAAGAAATTATTAAGGAAAATAACATACTAAACTAAAACCGTCTATCGTGGCTGCTGTTTACACCATTGTAATATTAGTTTTTTTTTTTAATTAAATCAATGCCAAAATTTGTCTAATGTAATAATATTAGCCAACTCTTAATCGTTGAAACCATTCAATTTGACTATGTGGTTATAAAACATTTGGAAAAACATTAAACGGGAATTTACCATTTATATTTTATTATATACTAGGGAAACCCCTGTGTGCTCCGCACGCCAACCGCGTTGGAACCTTCTATACACATAATCAAGTTATGTTTTTTTATAATAAAGGGGTAGGATTTATATTTATAATAACCCCAAAGTTAAGATGGCAAATAATGGTAAATGTTCAAATCAAATTATTTCGTATATTTTATAACAGCAGTTATATACACATAGCTTCTAAAAAAATGATCCTACCAATCTGAAATTTTAATCCCTTGCACTATACACCTTTTTCTGTAATATTATGAACCAAATTTTTTATATGAATAAAAATAGCCATTTTATAATAAATTTAAAATTACTAAAAAAAATTTTTAATTTTTTTATTTAAAAAATCATAACTAATTAGTTTTTGTTTATTTAGTATTTTTACTTCATAGTTCTATTTTTTAATATACACAGATGAACTGGAAAAAGTTTCATTCAAATCGGTTCATAAATGTGGTTACAATATGTTCCGGAATTGAAAAAAATACAAGTTTTCGGTAAATTGCAAAAAATGTCAGCCTACAGTAACATGATATGGAAAACTTGAAATTTATCACCTCTAAAACAGTCCAGCACCATACCTAGGTCCATCTTCATCTTCTTGATCTTCAAGCCTTCTCTTGGTAGTTTTCTTTGCCTTCCTAGCCCTTTTTTGAATTTCTAAGAACGCTCTCTCCGCTTCACGCACACGCTTGGCATCACACTTTATTAGGCCTATAACACTATTTCCTCCAGCTCTGTTACAAATTTCTTGTAAAACTTTTACTTTTGCCAAAGCACCTTCATTATATGTTATAACACTGTCTAAAACACCTATTTTCAATATAGTGGCATTTCCAAAATTGTTTTTTAGGAATCCTGGACCAGATTATGTTATTGAACGCTTCATTGCAGTTTTGGGTGTTTCCATGTAAACATCTTTTTAGTAGGTTAGGACTGCATAAATCTTGATACACTGGCTTTACTACAACCATTACTTCAGGGGAAATGGAGTTAGTGTGTTCTGGGCAAGGTAGGCCATGAGCTGCAGCCCGATTGTATCTACACCACGAGTCACCGCCAATGGGACACAAACCGTGTTGTGGGTCAGCGTCTGTCGAAGCTTTATGATAGTATGTTGCCCAACATGCGTGCTTTATTTCTTCCAGAGTTTTATTTGACCTAATTGCTTTGCCATAGTATTTTTGCAGGTTATTAATTACACAGTCTGTCAACCTACCTTTTCCGGATAGTTTTTTCCCATCGGGAAGAAGTTTTTTTTTATACACTTTACGCAGTTCTCTAAGTCGAGTTCCCATTCGCTTCTCAACATGGTTGATACATTCCAATTTATCTACGGTAACTTTTCCATAAGGCTTCAATTCAGACACAGCATCGAAGGATTTACAATCCCCGTCACCTAAGAAATGCACATAGCGGGCTGGCACCGGAGAATCTTGTGGCCTCTGAAATATCTTCATAACACCTGCCACCTCCATTCCTCCGCTAGACCCGTCATAGTTTGCTAAACAGTTAGAATGTTCTTTTTTATTGTCAATTTTACATATAGGGCAGTACTTGCTTAGGCATTCTATGTCAATCACTTTAGCTATATCTAGGTTAGTAGCGGTTACCACTCCGTTCAATGATTTGTGACCCCTCTTCTGCCAGGTCCCATCCATCGCAACCATAATGTCACTGTTACCTTCATTTGCAATTATTGCTTCTCTTTTAGCATTGGTCATTGACTCATTACTAACTTTTTCAAGAGCTTTCACAAGTCTTGCATTGTATTTGTAAAACCTAGAAGGTGGAGGGGGAAGATTAATTATAGAACATAAAGTCTCTGCGGCAACCTGGCCTTTACCTATAGGCCTACTTCTTAGTCCGTAAACAAGACGTAGGTTATTTTCAAAATGTTTGCTTTCAGTTCTTTTGGAAGACATAAAAGAAGTTTTACTTGAGCAAGCTGAACAAATAAGAACTAAATTAGAAACTATACCCTGCCGGTTGGTAGTATCTTCAAAGATTTTGACGGTACCAACACCAGAACTATTGCAACAAGACACAAAACTACAAATTTGTTCTGAGAGAATTTCTAAATCTATTATTATGTTTCCTTCTGTCATCTCACTTTTCACATAGTCACATTTAGAACCTACCATTCCCAAGTACTTGAGTTTCTTCTTTGAAGAGCTTTTATCAGGTATAGGACTAGGCCTAGATTCATTTTCCAAGTTTTCAAATGTTTCCATGGTTACATTATTATTTAGTGTAGGCCTAGGCCTAGTATGGATATTTCCTGTAAATTTCTTTTTCCCAAAGTTTTTATTTCTTGGCATTTTTCAAGCACTCTCAATACACTTCACTTCAAAGGCACAAAGTTTGCAAAGCTTATATTTTTGTTGTACAAAACAAGAATTATTTAGCAGACAGTCACAGAATTGTTTATAGTTAGAAGAATGGTTTTGTAACAGCTGCTTTGTAACAGATGTTTTGACAGCTTAGCCAACTGTAGGAAAATAAAGAAACATACAGAATAACTCAAATATTTTGTTGCATATTCTAGACTATAACTGAATATCTTTTTTGCAATAAAGTTATACTGTTATGGCGAAAAAGTGTGTCTAAGGCATTACAAAAACACTTTTATATGTAATAAATTAAATTATTTCCACCAAGTGTTTGGTATCCACTTATTCAGGAAAAGTTGTAGTACAATAATATGTACCTAATAAATTTTTTTTTTTTTTAATTTCAAATTTTTCGGTACTGTGTTACCTTAAATGATTTTTAATTAAATTGTATAATGGCTGAATAGGAGAAACAGCCATCGTTTGAAATAACACTACAAATTGACTATTGACGACGGTATATTGTTATTATATTGAACTATAAATTATTATGTTTTCGAAATTCCAACTATTGTTATAAATTAGTATAATAACAACTTACCGTCTTCAATAGCCAATTGCCTTGTTGTTTCTGTGACAACGGAATTATTTCTCCAGTGTAATTAAACTTTATAATGGCTGAATAGCCAAAACGGCCGTCGTTTGAAACAACACGACAATTGA
>JAGFPH010000074.1:609286-621091 GCA_018207615.1 Philaenus spumarius
CAACCAACTATTTGGAAATAGGTCTACTCACGAAGGAGCTGGCAGACCAATTTCCCAAATAGTTGGTTGTAAAATATATAAACTTAAGTTTGGAAATTCACTCAACTCACATTAGCGGTTCAGCTGTTTGGTCGATTTATTTATAAATATACACTGACTTTAATACTGCCCCAAAAAGATATGTTTCAATTCTAATTTCATTACCCAACGATACCATTACATGCCTGCCAACATGCTGAATATAAAATGCTCTCTCCTTGCAGGATTATTCTAGACACGTCGCTGTCAAACTATTAAATCGTTTTCTAATACAAAGGTTACGCTTCAGGACACTCTGGTAGCATCCCTTTACGGTCTTAGGATTATCCTTAATGTTTCAAGTGCAATCGTATGTTTACTAGACGTAATTTTGTATCCTTAATTGAATCTTGCGATCGTTCAATGGAGTTTTAGTTTATATCATCACTAGCGAGGGCAACATATTTATTGAAATTTATGAAACAAAACAAAGTTGATATATGAAAAAACAAATGTCAACTTGTGTTACATTTAGAAACAAACACTCAACTATAGATCAAGTTCAAGGAATCGCAAATGTAATAGAAAAAGCCTTGGAAGAACGCAAGTATGTTTATGTTCAACTATATTTTAGATGTTGTCAAAGCTTTCAAGAAATGTTGCATAAGTCATTAATTTATATAACGCAGCGTGATCTTCCAGAACTGATTTGTCGGATTATGGAATCTTACCTATTAAAAAATTGTTAAAGGAGAGTACTCTCAATTGAATAGTGTTTCAGCTGAGGTACCACAAGAAAGTGTCCTTGAACCTTTACTTTATCTCTTGTACACCAGGGACATTTTTCAAGAAAATAATACAGTTACTGCGACCATGCACTAGATACATTAATTTTAACAACCTGTAGCAATGCTGAAGAGGCAACACAAAAGTTGGAAAGTACTTACATTATAATTCACATCATCCGGAACATGTTAAGCTTGGTTTTCCACACAGGGGTTGTTTTGGAGGGCTAAGAGGGTTCCATCGAATTATTTTGAGAGAGGCAACGAGATAGAGCGGGTTTCTGATGAACTCCGAGATAATGGAATCCCATCAGAGAAGTTTGTTTTAAGAGAAGTTTGTCAATTATTGAGCTTCCGTATCCGTTTCTTATGGCGATATATAGATGCGTGACGAATTATTTTATAGACTCCTGTGTACTAACACTTTCGTTGGTTACTTTCGAAGGCATTTCAGTTAGTTTAGTAGTTCTAGAGATTACCCCCTACATACAAACAAACAAATTTTGCCCCTTTATAATATTAGTATATATAGTGTGAAAATTGTTTTTAATTCAACAGAAGGCTTTGTTCACAAAAAAAATTTTCTTAAAATTTAGAAATAAAATTAATTGTTTTAAGTTTGAAATCAGCAGATAATGGAAATATTATAGGAAACAGCTGACTACTGTTATTATTATAGTCGATAAACATATGTAATGGCGCTTACATTATTGTTAAATATTGAGTATATTTTTTTTATGTTCAAAATAGATGCTGCACTTTTTCAAAAAGTATATAAAAACACGCTTGTATTCAAATGAAAGTTTATGTCAAAATTTCAAAGCAATCAGTGAAGAACGTTCAGAGATTATCGATTTTAAACAAACGCACATTTACATTCTATTTATTACTTATTAATTATATCGTTGACTTTGATACTTATTTATACTCGAAAATGAGTTTATAAAAAAATTTCTTTCATCTCCCATAGCATGGAAAAATAAAGTTAAATATCTAGGCGTCACCCTAGACCGAAGGCTAACTTTAAAGCATCATGTGAGACTAGTCATTGGAAAAGCAATTGGAGCCCGCTCCAAACTTTATCCCGTGATTAGCCACAAAAGCTCACTCCCCCTCTCCATCAGACTGGCAATGTACAAAATGTATCTTCGCCCCATTGTCACTTACGTCGCCCCAGCTTGGTATTCTCTACTTAGCACCAACGCAAGGAAGAAGCTGGCTTCCTTCCAAAACAAAACATTTCGAATGTTAACCAACTCACCTTGATTCGTTCGAAATACAACCATTAACCAGGGTCTGAAATCCGAGACTATCCATGATTTCATCATCAAGCTAACACAAAAGTTAGCCGATCGAGCAGAAGGCTCGAAACACACGCACCTGTCCGAAATCGTGACAGATCCCGCTCCTCCGCAAGAACGCAGGAACAGACCACTGCGCCTTGTGCACGACCCACCATGAAATGACTAAATCACTTAGTCATTTCTTAAACAGAACTCATAAAAACCCAAGCTCATCCCTAAACAAACAATCTTAATGCAGTCAAAACCGCAATAAAGTCACTGCTATGTCATACTACTGCAATCGTCTTCAACGGAAGCAGTTAATAATATCTCGAGAGCTCACTCTCTCGCCAAGACAAGTCACTCCGTCAGTTCACTCCACGCCTTTTTTGACTCGACGTTTGTTCTTGATAATGTCCCTTAACATCAATGCCCGATGAATTTCACTTATTTGCAACAGCAATTTGTATATACGTCAAGAGCAGAAGGTCAAGAAGGAAGCAGGTAAAACAGTGACTTTTAAACAAAACCACTCTCAGCCACGTAAATTTAATGAGAGAATTAACCTTGGAACCGTTTTTAGTTTTACCATAGTAGTTCGGGCCCTCAGACAAGTGTTCTTCCTGTGAAAATCTATAACATGCACTACAAACTCTTTGTTAGATGCCATTGAACTAAGAAATATAAAACGTAAAGAAACCTTGACGTTTACTCGAAGTAGTTCAGACAATGATTGAGAATTGAGATTCGCCACTGACGATTGCGCCATCGTTCCATTTCCCCATTCACGGCAACATGGAGCGAAGTCCAAATGGAGTGGAACGACGCATTTCCAAACAATAATAATCCAAATAATTGGATATTCATGGCGCTGATTCACTGAATTTGAACTTTGACAAGTTTTCACACTCAATGTACGTTTTTGGAGTGAAGACATTCCGTTTGGCACGATGGAACGACCGTGGTTAAAATCCAAATTTAAAGCTATACATGTTGTTTATTTTAAAAGATATATAAAATACCTCAGTTTTTATTAAAACCCAACTAATAAGGATCATATTTTAAAACGAACATGTTGGTAACTTTTTTATTTCCTGAGAAAAAAGTTCCTAACTGTTCAAAAACATTTTTAATCGGTTTTTTTCAGGAATCGCTATATATAATCCAAATACCACTCACTGATTCACTTTTCACGAAATCTCAAAAACCAATGAACGGATTGGAATGAAATTTGGTATGTACCTTCCTCTAGGGCCATAGGTGCACGCTAAGAAAGGTTTTTTTACAAAAATTCAAAATTTTAGGGTGTTTGGCGGGCCAAAGTTACTAAAAATCCCCATAAGAAATACAGGGTATGACATATTTATTGATATATTTGTTTGGTTAATATAGATTTAACTTTGATTTGTTTCTCCGTGCAAAGCAGGATCGGGCCATCTAGTATACAATGCCGACACAATGGTTACCCTAACATAAAATGACGGCAGTTTAAAGTTACAATATCGGGCTCTTTTAAAATATCTTAATTTTCCTTATTGGAAGTAGATTTACAAGCAAAACTCCGACAATCAAGACATACCTAGACATCAAGACGTACTTAGAAGGAACAGTTTTTGTGGATAGTTAGTGCCTAGTTCACTGGCAAACTGCAGAAGGAAAACAGTTTGAGCATTTATTGTAAAAACTTAAGCTGTTATGAAAGTTTATTGGTAATTGCTATGTTTTAACATGTAGTGAACATTTATAATATGAAATAAAAATTGTTCCTTATCCTCCTTGTAGGCCGTTCTCACCAAAGGTGATAAGTCACCCATTATCCACAAAAACTGTTTCTTCTGCTAGTGTAGAGTGTCGTAGTTTTGCTATTACAGCTTATGAAAATAAGTCAAATTAAGACATTTTCAAAAAAGTTTTACTTTAAACGACCGCCATTGTGTAGGGTGAACCTTTTGATGGCAAATTAGCGGCATTGTGCTCTATTAAGATAGACCTTAAATTTGATGTACAACTCGACCTATGCTCCTATTTAAGATTTTCCTCCGACTAAGGTGATACAAAATTTGTGATTGTTAAAAAAATATTTTTTTTGGTAGAGAAACGACGTACCAATTTGTGTTGGTTAATATGCTATGGTTACAAAAATAAACAGCCATTCACTCACTTTTAAGACACCCTGTATATATATATAACTGCTGCAGTAAAAGTATGAAAAACATCCCGTCAGCTTTGAGAAACCAACCACCGTTTGCTTTACTTCCGCTCTCCTACCTTCAAACCGCAGCTATGAAAAGCTACCTCATCTCTATAATAAGGTGTCAAATGAAAGTTAATTATTTCTAGAATGAAAATCTCTTTTTATAAAAATTTATGTTTTTTTGTTTCTTTGCTTCTTTGTTTCTTTGTTCCCTATTGACTCAAAAACTAATCGACCGATTTCACTAAAAATTTCACATATTATCCATATTAATGTCAGGAGTGTTTAGACAAACAAAACAATTACTACATTATAAGCGATTAAAACAGGTTGATGATACAATGAATATAAATTAAACTAACTGCCTACAATGTCTAAAGCTTAAATTGTGCAATATTATTATTAACTGATATAAAAAAACATTTACAATTCGATTACTTAAGTCGAAGAGATGAAAATGTGATTACTACCCTTAAAATTAAATAATCATTTACACACTTACATTTCCTATATGCTCAAAAACTAATCAACTGTTTCAAAAAAATGTCATCAGGATTGCTTAGAGAATACGGTCATTACAATCAAACAGATTAAAATGGGATAGCTACCCCTATACAGTAAATATAAAGTGCACTAACTTCCTGCAAGCTGTAAAGCTAAATTTGTGTAATAATATTCTTAAGTTATATTCTATATGCAAGTGTAGTCTATTACGCAAATCAATCAAATAAAATCAACTTAAAGCCTTACAAATCATTATAAACTGTTATTTATAAACCAACGTAAATAAATAAATGTTATCAACTTAATTAAATCAACGTATTAAATCAGGTAAGTTCTCTTAATTTTGTATATATTTATTAATATCCCCATTAAAACGTACGAAGGATAGAGACTGGCTATAATTTAAAACTTGCCTACTCAAATGGCTTAAAATCGAATTATTATTTACTCTGAATGAAATAATATGCATTTAAACACCAAACACCAAAATAACTCTAAATATTATTACTTTTAAAGTAACAATGATACGTACAACCTGTAATATTTTATTATTTTTAAGATTACTTATTTAATACTTTTTCAAATTTATTACACAACGCGTTAATATTTGTAAACTGTTTACTCAGTATAACTCTTACTTAACGAAGAGATGAATATTCCTGTAGTGGAGACAGAAAGTATTCTCACAGATGACATAATTTTCCAAGCCTCTGTTTTTATATCTCTGTCCCAATTCCTAAACTGAGCAGTCATGCATAAAACATGAACATTTACAAACGTCAAGAACAGATCGGAGTAGGTGGAGACATCTGGCGGAACTGGTCACTCTCAAATATATATTCGAAATAAACAAATTCAGAGAAAAAGTAAAATGAGTTTATTAAGTGTGTGACATATTGTGTAGAGTAGCCTAACAGATGCTGAATTTTATTTTACAATCACAATGGTAGTGTAAAGAACGTTTAAGCGAAACTATCGTCGTTATTTGTGGATTATTAAAATGTACAGATTATATTTTACTTATTCAAGGCGACCCAAATAAATTCAAAATATTTTTATCATACAGCTGAACTGCTTACGTGAGTTAATGAATTTCCAAAATTAAATTTATATGTTTTAGGGTTTAAACTATTTGGGAAATTAGTTTACTCACGAGGCGCTGAATAGTTGCCTGCGTGTTCTATATTAGAAGAATTTGTTTGCACATCTGCCTCCAGCACAGGCTCACACACTGCTTCGTTCCGTTCGCAGCGGAAAAGTCGATATTCAAGTTCACCCCTAAACCTTGTGGCCTCGGATTATGGTCTGCGCTTTGCGAGTTTGCGCCTCGAGTTATGGACTGATTCGCCCGGCCCACGTGGATTTGAACCGGGTATTTTTATGGTATGTTACGTTTTCATTTAGTTTGGGGAAACTAGATGGGCAATAAAGTCATGTAAAAGAACAACATGTGCAAAATAATATCTTATTTTTATTTGTTTAGATAATTAAAAAAAGGTTCCTTACAGAACGAAAAACCTAAGAAAATATTTATTCATGTAAAAAAAGTGCTTCCTGTTATTGGATTTGTATTGGCTAACGAACTCGTCTGAGCGACTTATAAGTCCAAACTGTGTACCAAATTTGGACTAAATTGGACGTAAAATGCGGTCGTTAGATTGCGAACACATATACATAGTATATATAATTTTAATGACACCCAAAAACGTGTTCTGGGGAACATGATCGGTGCTCATCGACCACTCCTACCTTTGGTCTCACCGTAAGAGTCACTGTAGTATCTCATCTGTCCTATAGAAATTCGCTGATAAAAGTACTTTTAGAATAAAAAAAACTCTAATCCCTATACTGTGTTTGTTCTATGATGTATTTCGCTCCTAAACAAATTAGTTTTTTTTTAAACAAACAAAATCTTGTTTTAGCAACAACATGGGATATTTCGCACAATCAATTAAACATGTTTGAATTATAAATAACTATTGAGCTTGACTTGTGAGAAGAAATATTTGTAGAAAAAAACTTGAACACAAAATCTCACAACTAATACGTTTATTTACTCAAACGCGTTTCAACGTCAACGTCGCCATCTTCAGTGATGCACGAGCTACAATATTCCAAGTATAACTTAACTATATATCAGTTACGTTTGATTGTTGAAGCTCGTGAATCACTGAAGATGGCAACTTTGTCATTGAAAGGCGTTAGAGTAAATAAACGTATTAGTTCTATGATTCTGTATTTCAGTTTTACTCTATTAATGTTTAAATGAAATTGATAAGCTCAAAAAAACCTTGTGTATTAAATTCAAAATATCTTTCCTTTACTTTATAAACCGAATAACTGGTCGTGTTGTCATTTACCGTTTCAAAGTATTTAAAACTGTATTTCTAAAACTATTTCTGCTTTCCAAAACCTCTGAAATTTATAGTTTTATTCCTTATGTATACACAAATGTCTGAATCATGAAAGTAACATAATTGTTGGGTATCATAATTATTATTAAGTAACATAGTTATAATAAAATTTAATAATAATAATACATACTAGAACATAGAACAATACAAAATATAAACTTAATTTTGGACATTTGCTCAACTCACGTCTACAGTTCAGCTACATGTCGAATTATTATATATTTCTCGCCACTAGGCCGGTAGCATCCTATACTTTTAATTTGAGCCGTTGGGGGATATTATTGAGGAATATTAAAATTCGTTTATTGTCTTAACACTGTCAATAAATAAATACACGTAACACACACTATAAAAACGCTTAAACAAAAACACTATACAAGTTTTTAACATGAACACGGAAATGGTGATCACCATGCATGGTTCACTGTGGAAGTCAAATGCACACTGCTAAAGAATGTGGTCTCCATTCTTTATTATGACTGTGTTTAAATTTCTGACGATGACATCATAGAAATGTCGAAACCGGTAATTTAAAAAACAAACAAACAAGGATTTTGACGGACCATATTAAGGTAATAAACAAATTGTAATATTATTACACAATCCTGAAGGCTAGAAGTATAAAAAATGAAGAAAAAAAATGTATTGAGTAATGCTTATTGTATGGACTAAAACAGTTATGACTACCAAATTTAACCAAAACCTTAGCCTAGCATACAAATAAAATGCTACATTCAAAAACGTACAGCGAAAAAAACATCAAAATGAAAATATAGAACTAAAATTAAAAATTAAGGAATGATTTCAAAATTACAATGGAAGAATAAGACAAAGGTGTTATTCCTAATTTATCAAGAAAAAGTGCCACGATTTGCATTACAAAAGCGATATAATTGTAATCGAGTTTTAGATAACGAGGTTTTCATATGGGTGGATTGTGTGTTAGCTCTTTTCCCATAGGTACTAACATGTATCTCACTCAGGGACACGACGCAAGCTTACAGTAAAAGCCTTAAGTAAGATGTAACTATAATCCTAATAATGTTTCGTCGATACCTAGGTTTGGAAAAAAAATATCAATTTGTCCATTAATATTTTTGTGCCAAGTAAAATAATATTACATAATAATCCCCTTTCGTGAACGTTCATATCCTATCGTTATTTTTAGCAATGCAATCTTACAATGGAAATTTATATAAAGTTGTAACACACTTTGATAAGTTTTCTTTTCCAATCAATATCATTTACAGGATTCAGCAATATTTTTGTAGTGAAAAAAAAAACCGAGCACTTTTTGGTCGAGGTAAAATATACGAACTCGTGATAAAGTAAGACGCTAAAGTAGACGCTTTGCGTTTTTGATTTCGTCGAAGATTTCTTCTTCTTCATTGTTTTACAAAAGTACTAACATAACCCGAAAGTTTAATGTAACAGCTGATCGTAAAAGAAGAAGAAATCGATAAAATAAAATATGCAGTGGTAAATTCAAAGGCTTGACTAAATTTAATATCTGTGTGGATTTGTTCGTCACGCAATCTATGAAATCGACATTGCACTTCCTAATTTTATAAGTTCTTTATTAAATTAGTGCACTTGATACCTTTAAAATGGACATAGTGTTTTTTCCATTTTTTTAAATGTCTAAATCTGCTAACTGTGTTGCTGTGGTAATGATTGTAAATATAGAAACTTGTGTTGCTTCAGTAGAGGCCTAACCTCCTATAGCTATGTTGTTAAACTTTTAATACAAATTAGCTGTTTAACTTTAATATTTAACAACAGTCATTAATTAAATTATAATAAAGTATGCCATTCTAAAAGATTTTCAAGATACCTGTGTTGGTTTAGTACAGGAATGAAAGAGGTCATGAATATAAATAGTTGTTTATATTGGTTTAATCCGAAATTTGATCATTATTTTTATCTTGTCTCATTTAAAATTAAATTTAAAAGATAAAACTAAGGATTGCTTATAGTCTATAAAAATAATGATCAAATTTTGGATTAAACCAATATAACCAACGATTTATATTAATGACAGTTTTCACTTATGTCGGCAGTCCCACAACTATTTTATAACTGCTTTCTTTTTTTTTTTATTGAAAATTTATTTTTCCCTTTCTTTATACATACATAAATACATATTAAATGAAAAAAAATATTGAATCAAGAAAAAATACAGATTACAGACTTTAGTTAAATATTGCATTACACCAACAAAAAACAACTTATCTAGTCCACGTATATAAAAATAAAAGATAAAAAATTAATTTATCTGAAATACAACACATATATGTATACAAACATACATAAACAATTTATAATTTAGAAACTACAAAAGACACTAAATTATGCATACACATAATATAATGCAAGCAATACTAACACACAAAAACATACGTTGACTTCTACACGTATAAAAAAAATCATAAATTATATTTTAAAAAAAGCACTTCTAAGGCTAGGCCTGTGTAAAGGATTGCCGTTACTACAAAACAAACAAAAAATTAAAATTAAATAGAAATCATAATTCGAATGAATTTTATACTTAAACTTAGAATATACAATATTTGTGATGAGTTAAAATTGTAATATAACGTATACTCTGTCCAGGAATCTAATAACTAGGAAATGAACTAGGAAGCAACTATTTCCAAATTTTTAGAAAACTGCATTTAGTTGAAACTATTTTTAATAGAATTAGTTAAGTGAACAAATGTTCTGTGTGCGATAACTCAAAAGTTGTAGTGAAAAAGTATTATTTGGTTTTATCATCTTTAACAGTCACGAATTTCGAAGTTTTAATTTAAAATCAGAAACCAAGGTTGGAGGCTGTGGTGCAAACAAATTCTACTAATACATTTCCTACAAAAAGGCATCTCATTCGTGAATAGACCAATTTCCCAAATAGTTGTTTGAAACCCTAAAAAATATAACAATAATTTTGTAAATTAGCTCAAATCACATCAGCGGTTCAGCTTCGTGGTCGAATTATTTTCATTTTCCTGCTAAAAATCTCTATTCAGTAGTATTTTTGCTTTATTAAAAGCTTCACTGTAATATCCATTCTTACTAATTCAGTTTTATTTCTTTTCTGAAAAGTATAAAATAAAATGCTAGAATAACTTTATGCAAAATGCCAGTCACCCTTCCTGGCTACACCTGGAATACAAAGTAAGGCTGAATACGTTTAAACAATGTATTAGGAATTTACCATTGTGATATTGGAGCATACGCCTAGCTGTTTCAGTGTCATCGTGAGTAGATCAATTTCCCAAATAATTTGTTAAATCCCTAAAAAAATAAACCTAATATTTGAAACGCGCGAAACTCATGGAAGCGGTTCAGCTGCATGATCGAATTATTAGTTATTATTGTTGTTAGTTATTAGTTTTTATTAATATTGTTTATATGAGAAATTCTACGTGTTCTCCTTTTTATAATTTCTCTACATTTACAATTCTAAATATATTCGACTACCTTATACTATTATTGCTTTCACTTAAAGACTATAACCCCACTCTTGAACACGAGATTTAGTAAAACCAATATACGTGTGCCCTTTTAATAGTCCGCTTGAGGCTTACCTTGCATTAAAATCGCGGCAACCTTTCTGCTCTCCCCAACCTATTTAACCGAACTAATCGTTTTCTTTAAACATTTATTCACCGGCTTTAAGAGGGAATTTCGTCCTGAGATTCCTCTCTTGCCCGGTAGACATTTTCCCATGTTGATTTATAACCAATTCCAGCATTCGATATTTTATGTTTTTTTCTTTTAGTTCGTTTTCTCCTTGTTTGTTATTTTATCGTTTTCGTTTGATGGTTTCGTTTTTTTTTTTTTAACTTTCAAGCCAAAAAACAAATTTACGTATTTTTATTTTCATTTCCAATCAAGTACATGGAATGGCTTATTTGTTGGATAGCTTCGAAATCACATTTCCATCTTAAAGTTCTGAAATCGTCAAACGAGATTAGTTCGGTAAATAATAATTGATGTTCTGATTTATATTTGTTTATAATGTAGCAAACAATTCTGAACGAAATACCTAAGGACTAGAAATTTCAAATTACGATGTTTTTAATCGATTTTTTTGAAGTTAAAACTTCTTTAGGCGCACAGGGCACCTTTTGGATAAGGTCAAATATACGAATTCGCGAAAAAAGTAAGACGCTAAAGTATATGCGTTTTTAATTTCGTCGATGATGTCTTCTTCTTTGGTCTACCCACGTTCAAATATAAACCAGATTAATGCAACAGCTGATCGTTAAAGAAACAGAAATCTACGAAATAAAACTGGCAGTGGTAAATTCACAGGCTTAAACTCAATAGCTGAATTTGTTTAGTCAAGTCACGCTACGAATGAAATGGACATTGTGCTTCCTCATTTTGTAAGTTGTGTTAAAATAGTTTACTTGGTGATACCTCTGAAATGCACTTTGTAATTCCTAAACCAATATAACCAACGATTTATATTCTTCACAGTTTTCATTTCTGTGCTGAACCTTCACAGGTTTCTTAAAAATCTTGGAGAAGCGCTTACTTTATTCTAATTGTAATATCTGTTGTTAAATATTAAAGTTCAACAGTTAATTTGTATTAAAAGT
>JAGFPH010000074.1:621101-644215 GCA_018207615.1 Philaenus spumarius
ATCTGTTGTTAAATATTAAAGTTCAACAGTTAATTTGTATTAAAAGTTTTACAACACAATTTTAGGTTAGACCTGTTGTACTAAACCAACACAGGTTTCTTCAAAGCATTTGTATGAGTTACAATAGCAACCAAAATAGTAAATTTAGACATTTTCAAAAATTGATATAGCACTATGTAAATTTTAAAGGTATGACCAAGTACACTAATTTAACACAACTTACAAAATTAAGAAGAGAAATGTCGATTTCATCGGTAGCGTGAAGTGACTAAATCCAAACAGCTATTGAGTTTAAGCCTTTGAATTTACCACTGCCTATTTTATTTCATCGATTTCTTCTTCTTTTGCGATCAGCTGTTACATTCAACACTTAGTTTATAATACGTGTGTAAACCAATAAAGAAGAAGAAATCATCGACGAAATAAAAACGAGTTCGTACATTTTACCTCATCCAAATTGTGCTCGGTACACCTAACGAAGTGTTCACTTCAACACTAAAATATTTTTAATACAACGAATTGAACTGTAGTCAAATTTGTGGTTGAATTTTCTTACCTTTTCTAGGCCTTCGGGGTTGCGTTCGTTAGACTGAAGGTTACTCAGTATGTGATTTCAGGCTTTTTAAATAATGAGCAGTGAATTGCTTTAAAACAACCTTGAAACATGTTTGTTAAGATGAAATAATGAAATGAAAACACACACAGAAAAAGTTATAATCAAATATTGAAATGATTGTATAAAGCGAGCATATAAGAGAAAATGTAAAGTACTTTTTTAAATACCACCTGGTTTCAGTTTCCCCAGTTACCAAAGTAAGCTAAAGCACTATTTACTGTGCACATTTTGTCCCTCCATTCTTTTAATATTTCTTTTAAAATCGTCTATTGCCCAACTGAGTACCTGACGTAGATTTTGTATCTGTCGATATCTGCTAAATCACTTTAGACCACCTAGAGAATGTCTAGCAACGTTACAAAACGTTATATATGTAAAATGTTCATAATTATAGAATCATTTTTAAACTTTCAAGATGAACAACTAATTAATATACACCTTGTTTTCTAATATGTGGCCAATGTTTATCAATAGGTTTGTATTTAGGTTTGTATGGTTTTTATTGTTCTATCACAGAGAAGAAAAATCTCAGCTTGAAAAAACAATTTAGATTTTTAGACTTAATAAGTGATATCGTTCAAGGATACTTAATTTATGCATCGCGTATTCATGTGTGTGTTTCGTTAACATGCGTTGGTGAAGAAGTCACATTTTGGTAGCGAATAAAGTAATAACATAACAAATAAAACCACATTTAAATTTGAAGATACAAAATATAGCCTATATATATATTTATTTCATTCCCTAATGTACAAACACATACACAATTTAAAAAAAATAAGGACATAACTACAAATTAAAGTATACAATGAAATAACAAACTGTAATATAAAATAAAACATAAATTTTAAAAAAAATAAGACAAAATAGGGGAATAAAATATTTGGCAACCACTAGGGCAAGCCCGTTTTGAGGTTGCAGAAGTAAATTCTAATTTACTTAAAAAAAAGATTAAAAATGACTATGGGAGAAGTTAAATTTACAATCTAAAGTAAAAACATATTTTGGGCAAAACATACACATAGTGGAGAAAAATAAAGACAAACTAATAAAAGGAAACCTAAACAAACACATCAAAAATAATAAAAAGGTTTAACAGTAATTATATAAAAGGTTATAATATATACAAAAATACTCAACATTTTACTGTATCTAAATTGTAATTGCACAATACACATTCATACTATTTTCCACGCACAAACTCAAACTACTTCCAGTCTCTCTCACACAGACACGACACTGTTCCATTGCACGACCACATCCAACAACCTCTCTGTTCGATAGCCAGTTCTTTAGAAGGATCAAATATTTGCTTAGTTTACTACATTTTTTTATTTTGTCGGGAAGCTTATTGTATATACTAGGTGCAATTAAAGAGAAGAAATTTGAATAAATTGTTAACCTTATTTTTGTACCTTTGCTTTGCTTTTGCATATTAAAAATAATCAATTCCAAAAAAATAAAAAACTTTGACTGCTTATGTAAAATATTTTAAGGACTTTGTAAATGAACAAATAACGAAGAGGCAATACATAGAAACATCAAAACCATACTTCTTCTAACTTACCATCAAAGCCCTGAGATTGGTAATATACTTACCTCCCCAACAACAGATCCCATACTCCAACCTACTTTGAACAATGGAAAAATAAATTTTCCGTATAGCGATTAACAGGATGAAAGATTTTAAGTGAAAAATAAACGTAAAATATTGTTTAATTTAGAATTTAAATTAGCAATGTGCATTTTCCACATTATACGGTTATCCAAAACCACTCCCAAATACTTACATGAAGACTTTTGTTTTATTTAAATGCTTGAACACACTGAATTTCCGACTACACAATCCGACAACTTTTATACGTATTTAAAACCAAATAATGTTTGAAAAAACATCACCTCAGAGCATTAAGATCACCTTGGCAGTGTCCACTCATTGCATTGTGTTAATATGTTTCAGGTTACATTCGAGAGATTCACACTCGGACGTTTCGATTCTTTCATCCGCGACGGTTGTCCAGATGGAGAGATGCAAGTGTGGGAATGGGACAGACCTCGCATCGGAGGCTCGTGGTGCGGGACGTCGTGGGGACCTTCGGCGTACTACAGCGAGACTCGATCCGTCACCGTATCGCTGAGACTGCTTCGCATAGCAAGGGACCAATCAGGGTACAACTTCGATTTCAAGATGAGCTTTAAAATGTTACCCAAAAAAGAAGCCATCGTTAGATACGGAGGATTTAAGTTTTCAGGTAAGCAGAGGGGTTGTAGTTGGCGAATAGATAAAATGTCAGATACATTCTTGTGTATACTACCCGTATACAGTGTTCAACTGGCGTTGCGCTTTGTTGGAAAGAGACAAAGAATACACCCTTCTTTATGTTCACTCTACGCTAGTTCAGTTCAACCTTTACTGTGAAATAAAGGTCAATATTTAGACTACGTATAGTGTTTGTTCTAACATAATATTACTTGAGTTCTCAACAGTTCACTACAGCTCTTAGTTTAAACGTATTTGTCACAGTGATACAGTGTCCTTATTATTATTTATCAGCGAATTCTCATAGTAAAGATGGGCTATTGCAGTGACTCTTATGGTGAGACCTTATGGTCAACGAATACCAATCATGGGGAACACGTTTTGGCGTCATTAATTTGAACCCATTTCAGAGCAATGGATTTCATTTAATTTATTAAAACTTTAAGAATTCAAAAAATGTTTGTTTTAGGCTAATTTTGGATGTTGTAGACATCAATTCTGTTTTTAGGTTTTTTTCCTCGATAACTCGGTTATCCTTTAACCTACAGAAACTACAAAAACATTTTGTTTTTCATTTTAAAAATTTAATATTTTGTCTCTTGTAAATTTGTTTGTAAAGTTAACGGTTTTAAAGATATTCCAAGTTAAAAAAACTGTAACCATTTTGAAAATTATAAACATAAATGTTTTGTGTTTGGTATGCTTGTAAATCGTAACATACACAGTTCGTATACCAAATTTAAATAAATAAATGCGTAATCGTTTGAAATAAATGCTTAACATTCTATGAAGTACTTTCCGCGAGTATGGGTTCGTTAGGTGGACGATACTTTTGCAGTATTTGATAAAAACGAAAATCTTGATCAATTTTGTGATGGTATCAATGGATTTCACTCCACTATAAAGTTCACCAAGGAAAAGACCACAACTTGTCGTTTCTAGATGTGAATGTGTTTAGGAAAAACAATGTTTTGTCATTTAGTGTATGTAGAAAACCCACGCATACTGATAGATATAATATAGTTATATTATAACAGAGGACTCACACCATTATCCAGCACATAAAAGAGCCGCTTTTAATTCTATGGCTCACAGATTAGTTAACTTGCCGTTATCTAAGGATAACTATGAGAAAGTACTGAAATATATGTATGTTGTTACGAATTTTAACGGGTATTCCAAAGAATTAATAGACAACATAGTAAGAAAAATGAATTTCAAGAAAATTAAGGTGCACTCTTTTGAGCAAAAAACCCCAACAACGATAGGTTAAAACAATGTTTACCCCACCATTATGTAATGTTGTTAGCGAAATATGTAAACTTAAATGTAGCTTTGTCTGCTGATAATAATCTTGGTAAGATGCTGGGCAACCCTAAAGACAATGTTCAAGAACAGAACAAATCCGGAATGTATTGTATTAACTGCGAAATGTGTCTTAAAAAATACATTGGTCAAACCAAAAAAAGTATGAAGAAACGAAGTAAAGAACACTTTTCTCGTTTAAAATATAGTAGGCCTGATAAAACTGTTATGGCAAAGCATGAAAATTTAGATGAAAATCATCATTTTAAAATAGAAAATTCTAAACTGTTGAGAAATATAACTAAACAAACACATTGGACACTTGGGAAACTTTTTATATTAACAAATACCGTAACATAATTTTGAATAATGAATTAGGTCCTTTACAGAATTCTTTATTAATGTAATAAATACTTTTTATACATTACTTTATAAAAAAAGTACATTATACATGTACTTTTTTTATACATAATAAATATGTTTTGTTAAATATTAATATTAGTTTAGTAATTTTATTTCAGTTAGATTGTTATTGTTAAACTATTTGAATAACGATACCATAGGTGGTTAACGCCTTAGCATAGGTTTATGACACGCCCCCTGTAGGGTACGCCCCTTCTGGTTAGGCCACGTATGTCTAGTTTTGTATATGTACGGTGCGTTGTCACACTGTTAGGTTAGTTATAGTTCGGTTACTGTAGCCCGTGCATCACTGATGGTGGCGATATTGTCGTTGAAACGCGTTTGAAGTTAGTAAACGTATTTGTTGTGAGATTTTGTTCAGGTTTTATTTTATCTACCAAATTTGAACTCAATAACTTATCTTTTTCTAGAGTTACAGTAAGTTTTGGTAAAAAAGGGCGGATTGCGACTAAACTAAGTCGAATTAAAAAAAAAGTAACTGGAGTTTTTTTTTTTCAATGTATACAATCCGATCCTGCATAGCCCGCTAAGGTTTTTTGTGACACCCTGTATATGTATTTATGCGGCCGCAGTCTAACGGCCTCATTTTACTTCCTATTTGGTACACACATTGGTTTTCTACGTCGCTGGGACAAGTTTGTTAGCGCAAAAAAATCCAACAACTGGAAACAAGTTTTTTTACCTGATGTCACGTTTTTCTCGATTTTCAGCACTAGAATAAAACTATTTATTTGCTTTATTACACGACCCCCCTTCTGGTTCCCCCAAAATCGACCAAAACGTAAAGTACCATAAGAGTTCCCAATTCAAATCCACGTGGGTTCACTATGCTAACTCGCAAAGCGAGGTTTTCTCTGCGAGTTGAACGAATCCGGGGCTGGAGGCTGGGGTGCAAACAAATTCTACTAATATATATACATATACATTTAATGCCTTCGTGAGAAGACCACTTTCTTAATTATTTGGTGGAAACCTCTCTACTTACGTCAGCTGTTCAGTTGTGTGATACAATTATTAGCGAATTGCCATAGAAAAAATGAGCTATTGCAGTGGCCCTTATGGTAAGACCACCAGGTCGGGAGTAGCAAACGAGCACCGATCATGCTCCCCATAAGACGTTTTGGGGAGTCATTAAAAATCATAAATATATATATATGTGTGTGTGTTCGCACTCTAGCGGCCGCATTTTAAGTCCGATTTGGTTCAAATTTGGTACACGTGTTGATTGTCTGCGTATATCGGACCAGTTTGTTAGCCAAAAAATCCAACAATCGGAAGCACGTTTTTTGACCGGATGTAACTATTTTTTTAAAGTTTTCCTACGAGGATGAATTTTTTGTGTGTTTTTTCTACAAATATAAATGTAGGATGTTATTCTGCACATTTTGTTTTTTTTACGCGACCTTATAGCTGCTTGGTTCCCCCAAAATCGATCAAAACGTAAAATACCATAGAAGTACCCGGTTCAAAGCCATGTGGTGGATTCTTCCGTTTGGTTGGCGTGCGAAGCACTCAATGCATTGTGTATTGAAGATACTCCCAATACGGGGGTTGGCGTGTGAAGCACGCAATGTTTTGTGTATTGAAGATACTCCCAATATGCGGAATGGCGTGCGAACCTTTTTGCAGCTATTCAGCACCGTCGTGAATAGACCTATTTCCCAAATTGTTGGTTGAAACCCTAAAACGTAGGCCTATAAAGTTAATATTTGAAATTTGCTCAACTCATGTCAGCGGTTCAGCTGCGTGGTCGAATTATTTTAGTATTTAATTGGTTTGTATAAGATTTAGTAATGAATTCTGCACTCGTGCAATTCACCTTTCTCCTTCTCGGCCCGAATCAGCCCCAATTCATTCTCATTCCCCAGTACCATCCCTCCCAACTGGCTCAACATCAAAGAACTAAGATTAGTTTCAGCCTTCAGTGAACGAATCCGTGTATGATTATGTGAATAAGTGAACCCTTGTGAATCTTAATCTTCGTGAATCTTAATGGAACGAAAGATGCATTATGACCAGATTTGACTAAAAGAGTGGGACTGGTTTCTTGTTTTATTTTTTTATCTTTAAGATTGTACTTTATATTATTTATTTATTTAATTTGGTAATTATGATTTATTTTATAGGCTACTATTATATTAACGGATTAGTAAATCTTATCTTATTAAACGAGCATTTCTTGTATATTTGTATATTTATAAATTTATTTTTGAAATCTCGCTAACGGCTCTAACGATTTTGATGAAAATTTGTACATGGGGGATTTTTGACGTCAGGAATCGAATGTGCTAGGTAATATGTCTGCAAAAATGCACATAAACTCTGAAAAAAGCTCATAAAATTTAAACTCTGAACTTCTTTTTATACCACCTTTAAAGTCGCTAAGTATTTGAATAGATACAATCCAGATGTTAAAATACTGAGCGATGCTCGGTCGAACAGGTACTCAACATTTAATCTTTCAAGTTTAACGTACAGTATTTGTCAAGTTCTGTTAAGGGATTTCGGTTTGAGGTTAAAGTTTGAAATGCAAATGCATGAATGAATTTCACATTATCTGTTTACATTATTTATTGCTTAAATATGTTTATAAACATAAGAGTGCTTTATTGAATTTCAATAGTTATGAATTTTTTTAAGTATATTAAATTTTAAGAAGTATTAATAAATTATTGTATTTTATTAGCGTTTCTAAATAGTCTTGTTTAAATTTTTCATTTTATTTGTAAAACAATTTGTATTTGAAAGACTTTTTCAACTGTACGTTATCTATATATATATAAAAATTAACGTTTCTTTGTCTTCTATTATATGCTCAAAAACTATTCGACTGATTTCACTACAAATTTAACGGTTTATTCATATCATTGCCAGGAGTGTTTAGACATTAAAACTACTACAGTATAAGGGGTTGAAATGGGGTTGCTACCCCTATACAATAAATAAAAAATAAACTAATTTCTTACATGCTATAAAACTAAAAGTATGTAATATTATTTTAAAGTTATATACAAAAGTATGTGCAATTTGATGACTTAAGTCAAAGGGTTGAAATGAAATAACTTTCCTTAAAATTAATAAACGGTACCAGAAACTTACACATAGTTTCTCACAAACATATTTAAATTATTAAACAGATTCAGTGTGACTTCATAATTAATTGTATTAAAGTAGGAGAGGGGATACATTAAAGTAGGAGAGTAACTCATAAATATTATTATTATTAGCTGAATGAGAATTTTTAGAATGATGCGGTTTTTTGCATTCGGTAGGGTACATTAACGCCTAACAATTAACCAAATTGTATCAAAATCGAAAGAGCCTTTTTTTTTATAAATAATAATCGCTGATTTTTCGGTGGGTTTTTGACCAAAAAGAGGGTTGTTTTCTAAATTTTCAAAACCTTTTTTCGTGCATCTATACAGGCCTAATTGACAAGTTTGGTGCAAATTTGTTCGAAATCGATCGAATAGTTTCCTCTTAAGCTTTATATACATACAGACAGACATATAGACATTTTGTAAAAACCACTTTTTTCAGGGAGACCCAAATGGGATATTTCCACAAAAATCTCAACCTAGATTTTTTTTGCGATAGTATACAGTGAGTAATTACAGAAAGTAAAACATAATCCAAACACTTACTTTTTCCATATTATCAAAAACTACTCAACTAATTTCACTAAATTTTCACAATTTACACTTATTAGTAGGATAATTGAGATAACATGATCGCTATAAACAAATATATTTAAATGGAGCAGCTACTACTATACAATAAAAATAAATTGTACTAAATTTCTACAAATTATAAAGCTTACATTATTTAATACTATTTTAATTGATATAAAAAACATTTTCAATTCGACTACTTCTAGCCCAGTTAAATAAGACCTGGTGGTGGAAAAAAATGTTGGAAAGCTGGAAATCATTTGATTACTTTATTTGACATCAAATTGAAGTTCCTAGGTTTGCACCACCCACCGCTGCAAGCTTCAATTAGGGGTCCAAAAAACCCCAAAAGTTTTGGACGTATTTCAGTTTTTTGCTTTTAATTCCTAAAGTAAGCATTTACAGAAATTTGTATTCTTTTATAAATGAAAGAGCTATAAATTCTGTGTTGATTGGTGTCTAATTTGATCCTGAAATATGGTCAAAATCAATGGTCAAAAAATGATGATTTTACCAACGTTTCTTAAAAAGTTATTATAAAGACTTTTAAACTTCCGCACCGTGGAATTGGCTTTTCTAAATAAAAAGACTACTGAATGAAAGTTGTAGGACAACTAATTCTGCGTTCAGCAAGTACCTAACATTTCAAATTCGATGAAGTCTACAAATAGAAAATTCAAATATACTCCCCCAGTAAAATACTTTAGAAATTGGTATTCTTAATTAAAAACTTATCAACAGATTTATAATACTAGTTTATAATAATAATTTTTAATAAAATGTAAGAAAAACTATTTTAAATTAATGATATATTTAAATTATTGTCAATGAAATATCAAAACAAGAATTTATAAATTAGCTTTTTTATTGTTATGCCAAAGGAATAAAATGGAATAACTACCCTTAAAATTAAACCAAGCAATAGCGAAGCATTGCCGGGTCCACTAGTATCTTATAAAAGAAAACGTTTTATCATGAAATCTACTAGTTATGAAAAAGGTTGTAATTACATGATCGTAATGAAATTATAGTTAATTTGTTAATTTTAGGCCATTATATTTATACTGAGTTAATGTTTAAATAATACTGAATTGAATTTTGTCACTTTAATAAACTCATTGTAGGCTAGTGAACAATATCCAAAAGAGTCATTCAATTACATGGCCTTACTTTCCCAACTCTACTAAGAACTCATATATAATATACAACTTAAAACCAATACCTAGATTATGCGGGTGGGGTGGAACAGAAAGGGAGTACCTGAAAATGACGAAGAACTTATAGGTTATACAAATGCAATGGGCTTCAACAAAGGGGATGGGTTATGTTATGTGTCTGTTCATTTAAGATAGAATCATGGCAAATGAGACTAGATCTGTTTATCTCTAAAATTTCCAAACTATTTAATTTTCTACTTTTTTTGCTCAATATGTAAGACTTTAATGGGATTAAAATGTGGCCTTAACCTACTAAGTGGTTAGCAAAATTTGAATCTGTTTTACCAAGCTTCCAAAATATAAGTATTCCTTTAATCCCGTTTTAATGGATCTACCTGTTTGGCCTATATATTCAAGACTACAATCATTACATTAATTTTGTAAACAACACTGTTTTCAAATAAGTCATTCTTATTTTTATTATTAACTAGCAGCTTACCAAAAAATTGTTATTTCAATAAAAATCTGTTATTTTATCAAACGTACTACCGGTAACTAATATGGACTACAAATTGTATCCTAGAGTATTTATTTTTGTTCTAAACAGCTGAACGAATATATTGTGGTTTCTTTGTGAAATTTACGTTTAAGTTTAAATTTTTACCGTATTTTGTTTGTTTTAGTAATTCAAATAAATTTCATAAACAAGTCATTCAAAAATTACTGAATTACTGTCATTAAAAATTCATGTCGATTTTAAAAAAACATCCATTTTGTCTGAATTCCTGAATTGATATGGTAAAGACACATTCACTTGTGCATATTTTATTTTACAAATGAGAGAATTGTAAAAATTCTAATCCGTCAATGTATTTTCATTTTTTATTTTATTTTCCATATGGGTAAACATATGGGTAAAAAGTATGGACTTGTAATGGCAACCCTTCTGATGGTCTTTGGACCAAGAGAATTGTCAGGTACTAAATTTGTTTATATATTAAAAACATTTCGTATATTATTTTTAATGAAAACATATTATTATTATTATATTACATTTTCACAGGAGTAGTTTTTTCTCTAAAAATTTGCTTTTTCGAATATTCGTTAGTATGACATTTTGTATTTATTTGTATATATTGAATAGGCTCCCAAAGTCCCTGCACATCTTCATATACTGCCTGTACTCGTTTTTGACTAATTTATATTTTCCAAATTACACACTATCTATAATAGTTCATTATTTAGATACATTAGAATGTTTAATAAATGCAACAGTGAAATAGCAACAGTTTTTAAATGCCTACTATGTCTATAGTACGACAAAAAACACGTAAAAAAATACTTTCCCTCTATAGCAAACAATAAAAGTAATTGGAAACTCTTAATTAAAGCTCGCCTTTCACCGCAGCAGCAAATGATGTGGTGCGGCTAACCTCAAAAAGTACTCAAACGGTAATGCAATAGTTCACGTTTAATTAATATACAAAGCGAAAACAGAATAGGGGTTTTAAACGTGCAGTACTTTTTCAACTCTCGACAATGTATACGTTTACAAACCTTTACACTTTGTGTTTTGACACAATACAAAACAATATTTACCATAGAAATGCATCGGTCTCGTTTCAAACAAAGAATATGACTAAAGGGAAACGTAACCAAATACATGAGGCTGTGGTAGGCATATTTATTGAATCAATCACGATTCTCTAATTTTTCGGAATGGAACTTTAAAAGTAAAAAATTAAATCACAAGTAATTAGAAAAAGGTGCGACCTGGTATAGTTTTGTGATCCCCACCAGACCCAGTTACTAGATTATATTAGATATTTATTCATCCCCTGATATATGTATACGAACACATAAGAAATACGAAAATAAGAACATAAAAGAAAATACATAAAACCTAACCTTAAAACTTAACTTTTAAAAATGCAACGCAAAATGTATGACATAGGAGAATAAATATTTTGCAACCTCTAGAGCAAGCCCGTTTAGAAAAGAGTAAAAAAATGGTTATGGGAGCAGTTAAATTTACAATCAAAAATAAAATTAAAGGCAGAACATAAAAATAGCTGTAAAGTAAAAAATTAGGACAAATCAATCAACAAGAATCTTAAGAAATATGTCAAACTAATAAAAATGTCTAGAAAATATTCTTGACCATATATTATGAACCATGAATCTAAGCGCTCATTGAGTGGGACATTCTCCAAATAAATAACTTGTAAATAGGTTTTATTAAAATATTAATAATAACACCACTGTAAGCTGCGAAATAAGAATTGTGATTGTTTTCAATGTCGTATACATTAGGTATTCAATCTGTGAATTCAATAATTGCAGTAAAACCGTACAAGTGAGATAACATCGACCAATATCTGGATATATCAGGGTAGCTCAGCTGGCAGAGCATCACGACGGAAACGTAAAGGTCCCGGGTTCAACTCCCGGTCTTCGTCTATGCTTTTTCACTTGTAATTTAATTATTAATCTAACACTTTACTTCTACAGTAAATTTGTGTATTATGTACAACTACCAAGAAATTATGTTTTTATTTTTTATCCGATAACTCGGTTATCTTTTGAGCTACGGTAACATGATGGGTTGTGGGTTAAAAGGTTCTTCAATAAGTGGCGAAACTGTTGTTTTACTCTAGACCAAGGTAAAACAGACTCAATTAGACTTAAGCTTAAGTATTTGGCATCAAACTGCCTCCCGCTTTTAACTATAAACTGTGACGTCAGCTATTGTTTGTGTGAAAGCCATTATTTAGCACGACCAGCATAAACAGTGGTTATTATTGACCGAGCGTAAGCGAGGTCTCCGTTTTAACTCGACCGTTCGGCATTTCGTCTGTGTGTCTGTATGTCTGTGTGTCTGTCTCACGATTACGGCCAAACGCCTTGACCGATTTTGATGATTTTTTGCATGAATGTTCCTTATTCCTAGGCCGAGCCATGTATATATACGTTTTTTTCCATTTTTCATTTTTAACCCCTTAAATAAAATAAAAATGGCGGCTGGACCGTTTCTCTCAGTGTAAGCTTTTTTCCAAAGCCAGTTTGTGGCTTAACCGTAAGTCTAATCGAAAAACTAATAACATTTTGCTAAAAGTAAATTAAATTTTGTACAAAATTGTATTCTTGATTTTTTCCGTATCTCTAACGGTAAGCTCACAAAATGGCCGTAAACTTCGAATTTGTTAAAAATCGTCCAAGTTTTTGTATTTCAACCATGTTTTTATACGTTTATTCTAAACCAATTCAAAAGTGTTCCATAGCTTTTTTGTAGATAAAGGTTTAAAGAATTCATATATGCAAGTAAAAAAATTATTTAATTAAAATTAAGACAGTTATAAGCTCAAGAAACAATCACGTTAGTAACAAAAGGAAAATGTTTAACTTTAGGCCTACATAAAAAGTAGTAAAAATTATTGTATTTTTTTCATAAATGTAAAAAGTTTCGTAATTTAGTTCTAAATAGAATTGTATAAAAATATTTATCAATTTCAAATTTCTTATTTTGAAAACACCAATTTTTATGTTCCTACTACAAGACTGCTAACAAAACTAGGCCTGTTTTGAAAAGTAATTTAGGAATATATCCTTTGCCCAAAAATGACATATTATTATAAGAAAGTGTAGAGGATAAATCAAAGAACTGAACTGTATACGTGTAAATTATTATTTTATAAAAGTATTTGACTTAGCTTTACTTGAATTACAAAATGAGATGAAACAAAGAAACCTCGTATAAAGGACATACAAAAAAATGACCGTTGGACAGCGTTTAAAGTGTTGGTAGGCCTACATGGGTTGAAATCACTAAACGACGCTTTAACAACATTTGTTTTTTTATTATTTCTAATATTGGAATATGATATGGAACTGTAAATACATTGTTAAGTTTCAGTTATTTAAGTATGTAAATATTTAATTTTATGTGCTCCCTCAATAACGCGATATTTTTAGCTACCTTACGCGTTATTAACCTAAATAAAACACAATGCCCCCTAAAAGAACATTTTTAGCAGTTAAAGCACAAGAAAAGAAAAAAACGATAATTAGAAAACCCGGAATCGCGGGATGTGCAAAATAATGGTTCACTGGCTAAGCCTTCTGCTTACTGGCACACTATTTTTAATCTAAGCTCAAAACCACATTTGTTATTTCAACGAGCGAGGTCTACTGTTCACAGAACTACTAGTATCCATTAAACGAGTGCACTTGAAACATACGAGAATGATAAAGGATAATTTCACGTTCAAGAGATCGTGAAGGGATGTAAACAGCGCGTCCCTAGAGCGTAACCTTTTTATTAGAAAAACGATTTATAAGTTTGTCAGCGACGTGTCTAGAATAATCAAGCGTAGTAAAGGTATTTTATATGCAGTATGTCGGCAGGCTGTAAGCTTTGAATATTGGTGTCATTGGTTGTGTGTTTAAAATTAGAAAAATATATTTTTAGTCTATATGTAATATGTTTTTAATATTCGTATAATTCACTCCAGTTCTGTAGAGTTGGAGTTCCATAACTTTTTTGTAGATAAAGGTTCAAAGAATTCATATATGCAAGGAAAAAATGATTGATGTAATATTAACAAAGTTATTCGCTCAAAAAACACGCATGTTCAGTAACGAAAGGAAAAAGTTCAACTTTAGGCCTTCATAAAAAGTAGTTAACATTTTTTTAAGTTTTTTTCATAAATGTTTCATAATTTAGTTATAAATAAAAATGTATAAAAATATTTATCAATTTCAAATTTCTTATTTTGAAAATAGCAGTTTCTATGTCCCTAATACAAGACTGCTAACAAAACTAGGCCTGTTTTGAATAGTAATTTAGAAATATATTCTTTTCCCAAAAATGACATATTATTATAAGAAAGTGTAGAGGATGAATCAAAGAATTGAACTGTATACTTGTAAATTATTATTTTATAAAAGTATTTGAAATCGCGGCGATAAAGGACATACAAAAAATGACCGGTGGAAAGTGTTGGTACATGGGTTGAGATCACTATCACGACGCTTTAACATAGTTTTTTTTTTATTATTTCTAATATTGGAATATGATATGAAACTGTAAATACATTGTTAAGTTTGAGTTATTTAAGTATCTAAGTGTATTAAGTATGTTTTCCTTCAATAACACGATATGTTTAGCTACCTTACCATTATAAACCTAAATAAAACACAATGCCCCCTAAAAGAAACTCTTTAGCAGTTAAAGCACAAGAAAAGAAAAAAACGATAACTGGAAACTCCGGAATCGCGGGATTTGCAAAATAATATTTCACTGGCTAACCCTTCTGCTTACTTCCTTACTGACACACTATTTTTAACCTAAGCTGAAAACCACATTTGTTATTTCAACGAGCGAGGTCTACTGTTCACAGAACTACTAGTTATATAAGATGGAAGGTACCTGTCGCCAATTACCACAACTTCCTATTTTCATAATATTAGTTTATATTTGAATTAAATGGTAAACATCCTATCTAATTATGTCCGTGTTTTTGTTCAGGCGGTGTCCTGGAAAGCAATACTAGTTCACTGCCAGTTCCAACGCCTCGGCATTACCTGGGCGAACTTATAGACGGGACTTTTTGTTCCCGCGTGTTCACCGACTGCAACCGCAAAGACTGCCGCCTCCAGAGCCCTAATTTCCCCGGAATCTATCCTCGTAACTTGACCTGTTATTACGCCGTACGTCAGCAAGACATCCCGGTGGGGAAACATGCTTTGATCTCGGTAAGGCAAAGCAAAGGACAACTCATTAACATCCGGAGTCAGGCCACTTTGTATACAAGGACACAGCAGCAGCCGGCGCAGATCAAACAACTCAAAGTAAATACACATTATAAAATATTGTATGATTTGTTATAAGGAAAATAAAATATTTTCCATGTAACGCTTTTCATGAGTAGTTTCATAGTGATTGCATGGGTTTACTGCAGTTGTGAAGTATTAAAAATAAAAAATTATAACATACTTCTAACAGCTGATTGGCACGATTTCCTGATCGACTCTGTCGAATTATATGAAAATAAAAATCTCTCGTGTGGGTTTCCTATTTAATATGAGAACAGTTGGGTTTTGTTCGTGCATGTATGCCTACGTTATATTTCAGGTTTTAATTTGAACATAAATAATTAAATTAAACAAATGAAAACCCTAATTGCAAAAACTCACTGAAACAAAACATGTATATTAATTTGATGTAAACCTAAAAGTGAGTGAAAAATATTCATTTTATCATGCTTATAACCCAACTGGATTGTTAATAATTAATTACTAATTAATTACCTTGTTTTTGAGGTGATACTCAGAGTTTCCGGCCGGTCGCCAGAAGGTGTACACCTAAACGTGAAATGTGCTATGTGTGTTTTGTGTAATTTAATTTTATGACGACCTCGATTGAGTAATTTTGTGTCTGATGATGGGATAAAAGTCCCGAAACGCGTCACTAACGAATATAAAGAAGAGGTCACGTGACGGAAGAAAAAAAGGTAAGAAACTTTATTTTAATAAATCAGTGACCTGGATACTGAAAATGAATTCATTAAAAATATTCTCATTAAAATGAAACAACACTCGGGAAGGAGCAATGGGCACAGATACAGGGTGTTTGAAAATCCTGGTAACGGCTTAATATTTCAAAATGTGGGCTACGAGTCTTACGAGATAGAAAAGTGCAGTTATTCACTTCCATAAAACAACTACTTTTTTTTTAGTTTCACAGTATTGTCCGCCCTCTTGCGATGAATCTAATTTTTTTGTAATGGGGAGGTAGTCGTGTTATACATGATTTTAGTGTAAAATTTGGTGGAAAAACGATTTTCAAATTACTTTAAAAATATCAAAATCCGTTTTAGTTATCGTCAGTCAATCATATTAGGAGCTATTAACCATATCAACTGATTATGATTATTGGTACCTGAATTAGTTTAAAAGTGATTTCCCTTGAAATAACTAATTTTCTTCTTCTTCGTAGTGATTTTATTTTTGTTAAAACTGTTTTGAATTTAAATAAATTACCAAATAAATCATCTTATATTTGTTGCCTTGCAAACTTGTTTTTAAGTCTGAGGTTGCTTATTTTGTCCAAATTATTTCATTGCTCTATTTATGGTAATTAATAAAGTTTAAGGCGTTAATTTGACTTTTTTCGTCAAATTTCACTTTAAAAATCGTGAAATCACGACTATTACACACGACGAAATCATCGTGTATCACACGACTACCTTCCCATTTAAAAATAAAATTTGTTTATTGCAATATGGCGGATCCAAGATGGCGAACATAACTTTCAAACTGACCAAAATGTGGTTCTTTTACTTCTGTGAATGTCTGAATTTATTCTATCTCATAAGGCTCATACATTTTAAGATATTAAGAAGTTTCCAGACTTTCCAAACACCCTGTATACAATAAAAGCAATAATAACAAGAAAATAATAAAAGATTAAGTCATTTGGGAACGTTTATTGTAAGTCATAATTGCGATAATTTCTAATAGTATAAAACTTAAAATCTGTTGAACCGTTTATGCTACAAACCTTTTTCTCAAGATCGTCCCTACATTTTGTGCATGTTACTATATAATTTCCTAGATCTAAAATATCAAAACCATTATGTTAATATGTATTGAAATATACATAAATTATTTATTTATAAAAATTCAAACGTGTTGTCTGCAGTAAATTGTATCCCTACAAAAGAATAGCAAATAATTGTGTAATGACTGGTTTGTTCGACTCGGCATCCTATAATAACACAGTAAACACAGCAATATTGTATGCACATTTGCTGTCATTATCTTTAACTTAGTTGCTATCCTTCTTCCGGTTGTTTTGACAGTTATACCATCCGATAGGAAATCAAAAGGGCTACGAAAAAGGTATCTTGGCATTTTTTGTTAAAATGAACGGTTTTTGAGTAACTTAGGTTTGAAATTTTCAATCTGCCGCCATTTTGAAACTCATGATTGGATTTAATCGCTTATTTTTCTAGAGATATATTATCATTGTTAGGTTAAACTTCATGCTAAGATTGAACTCAATCGGTCACACCGTTCTCTATACAAGCATTATTTTATACGAAGCGTTGTCGGATCTGTGTTTCAACCATTCCCCGAAGTTTGGTACTTTACTTACTGGACAGTCTGTATACACAGTATATAGATTACATAAAATGAAAATAACTTATTTCTTGAGATAAAGTTTTGTTTTTTTATCAATAAGTAAAATGATTGTTACTGGAACAAATTATTATTTGACTGGTGAAGCAATTCGTAGGTTTTCCTAAAGCCGTTAGTAAATACATTTCGGCCTCTGGTTTTCAAAATCTCACAAATTGTAAGTAAATATAAAGCTCAATTAAGTCTGTTATACAAACGAAACGATATTTAGCTTCGGCCCACAGTAAACAAGATTGATCCACTACTGCCAATTTGTGAGATTACAGATATTGAGTTTTCCGTTTACCATTCCGTTTAGTAGGAACTTTATTTGTTTATTTGGAGATTCTCAAAGCTAAATGCCGAAGAAAAGCTTTTATTTATTCTGTTCAACTACCAAAGTATGTTTTCCCATTGTTACCGAGATTTCAGTTGCGACTATGATTTTAGTTTAAAAGATAAAATTACTTTACAGTCATAGATTAATTACTGCAGCAATTACATCGTGTTTGAGTAAAATTACACATGAACTTGTTTAGTAAATCGTCTCACAAGCTAGGCTCAATATTTGTTTGTTTGGAGATTCTCAAAGCTAAATGCCGAAGAAAAGCTTTTATTTTTTCTGTTCAATTACCAAAGTAGGTTTCCCATTTTTACCGAGATTTCAGTTGCGACTATAATTTTAGTTTAAAAGATAAAATTACTTTACAGTCATAGATTAATAATTACTGCAGCAATTACATCGTCTTTGAATAAAATTACACATGAACTTGTTTAGTAAATCGTCTCACAAGCTAGGCTCAATATTTGTTTATTTCTAGATTCTCAAAGCTAAATGCCGAAGAAAAGCTTTTATTTATTCTGTTCAACTACCAAATTATGTGTTCCCATTTTTACCGAGATTTTAGTTACGACTATGATTTTAGTTTAAAAGATAAAATTACTTTACTGCCATAGATTAATTACTGCACCAATTACATCGTGTTTGTGTAAAATTACACTGAGAACTTGGTTAGTAAATCCTCTCACAAGCTAGGCTCAATATTCGTTTATTCTTTCCTTTTTGAACAATACAAAAAGTTGATACCATAATTTCAAAAAGCGTGTCTTCCTTTAAATGTACAGTTTCGAAGAGTGGGAAGGGTAGGGGAGGAAAATCCCCGAGGGCCCGGGAACTTTCGACTGTAGTTACAGATATTCATATAATGAAGCCAATGAAGGAATTGAAAACTGAACATTCTTTCTATGTATAATAGGATTTTTTACTAGTTTTAAGTGCACGTATGTGATAAATATGAAGATATAATATGAAACAGAGTAAGTTATTTTGATAGGTTGATGAGTCGTTATAAGTTTCCGTGTACTGAAAAAAAGTACTGTGTTTTGTAAGTTAGTGAGTTTGAAAATTACAATCTTATTTACCAATGTTTGTGTAGGTTTGTGAATATTTTTTTGTCTGTCTCTTTCTTTGGCCCAGGCAGATAGATCTTTTAGTGTCCTTATTAGATTAAAAAATTGTTCAAGGTCTACAATGGGACAGCAAAGCGTAATCTGGAAAAAAAATACCAGAAAACCGTTGCTCTTATAAGTCTCGCAGTATTTACGATGTAGTTAACTTAGTAGCTACAGAATCAGTTTTATTATTTTCTTTAAACACATTGTTATCCGTGATAAATCTAATAAATATAGTACTATTCAAACAACATAGTATAGTTTCAATTAAAAACCACAAATGTTGCCTAGTAATTTTCAGAAAACTCAATTCGTAATTCTTATTTATTAAGAATTAAACAACTTATTGAAAGTATAGATATTTAAAATTAATAATTATATAAACGAAAACAATTAATGAGGACGCGATCACCAATATAGCAATGCACATTTTCGTTTCGTTTTCAAAGCTTAGGCCTACTTTCTTCACTACGTATTGGTAGTTGCACTTCCGACAGAAATACTGTACTGGATGACCGCTTATTTCCACTTTGTACATGTAAATTTAATTTTAAAATAAAATTTTAATTTGTAAAAAAATTTCCGTACTGAAAAAAATATTCAAATTTTCACCACTATTAATTGGTTTATTAGCGAATTTCCATAGGAAATATGATCTATTACAGTGAATCTTATTGTGAGACCTAATTTAATCAATGAGCACTGATAATGGTCCCCAGAACACGTTTTGGGGTGTCATTATAAATTGTATATATATGTATTTAATATGTAGGCCTATGCATACTCGAACGGTCGCATTTTTAGTCTGATTTGGTCCAAATTTGGTACACACGTTGGTCGTCTAAGTCGCTTACACGAGTTCGTTAAGCAAGAAATATCCAACAAACGGAAGCACGTTTTTTGTCCAGATGTAAACCAATTTTTCGATTTTTCGTGAATAAAATTTTTTTGGAGTTTTATCTAAAAAACATAAATATTGGAAATTATTCTGAGCATTTTGATTTTTTACATGACCTTACAGCTCGTTTGGTTGACCAAAAATCGAAAAAAACGTAAAATAACGTGGCTAGGCGAGCGGAACGAAGCAGCTCGTGAGTCGGGACTGGAAGCTAAGGTGGAAAAATATACTGATATATTTCGTATACGAAGGCAGCTATTCGTCGCTTTCGTAAATGGACCAATTTCAAAAATAGTTGGTTGAAACCCTGAAACATAGAGACTTAATTGTTTTAATTCGCTCAACTCACGTCAGCGGTTCCGATGCGTGATAGAACCATTTAGATGTATAAAATAACTTTCTGATGTGGTAAAATAACTATTACTTTACTAGTAAAACCCGTGAAAAATCACAGGGGGATTAATTAGATACACATCAAAAATACATCATTTATACAAAAAAACAACACACTTTATCTAGGCCTACCTAACTATGCAAACGGGGAATTTTAACTCGGTAAATATGTACCAATTTTGTGTTTATGTATATTATTATATACATTTAAAGAAAGATAAAAATATTATCTTTTAATTGCCTTTTATTTCATATTGATGAATGAAATGATTTAGAATGTATTAATAGTATAGGCTATATTATTGATTGAAGTTGTAAACATAACCCCAAAGTATAATCTACGCTAGGTTTTGTTTGAGTATTACAGATGATGGGTGAAATCAGCAGTTATATTATTTCTTCTTTAAATGTTTTTCCAAGTAACTTACTCTCGTACGTACTCTCGCTTTTATAGGAGTTGATTGGTATAGAATAACTCAAAATTAAACGGTAATATTTCGGGAGTTCATTCTAGAGATAGAAATCACATTAGATTACTTAATGTAGATACGATATTGAATACAAATTCGATATCCGTATAATTTATAAAGACACATCTGTTAGGTCTGGGAAGAATGCGACCAAGTACAAGACTACGTCACCATCTACGACGGGTACACGACGAGAGATCCCGTACTGCTAAAGTTCTGCGGAGGCGGCTCGTCTGTTCCTGAGACTATATCCAGTGGCCACGAACTTCTAGTAGAGTTCTCTACTTCACCGTACGGGACGTTCTTATACCCTTCTCCGCCATTTCCTTTGAATGGGTTCCAGCTTCAAGTTCAAGTAAGTAGTTGCTATAACTAAGAACAATACATATGCATTGTAATATGAGTTAAATATTTTAATCCAAAATTACCTAAATTGAAAATTGTATCGTTAATTTACTTCTTGATATTGGAAAATTTGAAACAGTGGATATCAATCACATTAAATATTTTATTTTTTGTTATTATATTTCTTAAACCAATTTTGAGAAATCAAAAACGTTGTATTAGGCAAATTGGTCATACATCTATAATTCAATACCACTTTTCAGGCATTTAAAGGTACAAGGTCCTAAAGATGTTTTACATACGGAGTGGAAATACAGCATTGGTAGATAACCCAGAGATAGAATGAGACTTAGGAGTGGTGCCCAACATCCTGTACCAAAGCCAATAAGACATTTTACGAAATTTTATTCATTTGTCGTCCCGAAACATTTTAACAAGATACCTGAATAATGTATTAAATAAACGGTACCAGAAACTTTGTCACAAACATATTTACATTATTAAACAGATTCACTGTGACTTTTCATAATTGTAGGTGGGGTAGGAGAGGTGATATTAAAGTAGGAGATTAACTAATAAATATTATTATTATTAGCTAGCGAGAAAAAAATTCGATCGATTTCGAACAAATTTGCACCAAACATGTCAATTAGGCCTGTATAGATGCACGAAAAAACAACCCATTTTTCAAACATTTTTAAAAAAACAACCCCCTTTTAGGCCAAGAAAAACCCCAAAAATCAGTTATTATTATTATTAGCTAAACAAGAAGTTTTACAAAGATGCGGTTTTTTTTCATATTGTAGGGTAAATTGAGACAAATAAGCAAAATTTTATCAAAATCGTTAGAGCAGTTTTTTTATAAAAAAATAATAACTGATTTTTTTGAGGTTTTTTGGACAAAATGGGGTTGTTTTTCAAAAATTTTCAAAACCTTTTTTCGTGCATCTATACAGGCCTAAATGACATGTTTGGTGCAAATTTGTTCCAAATCGATTAAATAGTTTTCTCTCTAGCTTTGTATACATTCAGACAGACATAGCCTACATACAGATAGACATTTTGTACAAACAACTTTTTTGGATTCAGGGGGTACCAAAACGGATATTTCCACAAAAATTTTAACATTGATTTTTTTTGGCTATCACTATACTTTCTCTATACTTTAATATAGTAAGAAAGTAAAAATATACAAACTCTGCAACCTTTTTTAGGTATTTGAGACGCTGGTTACACGTTTTGAACGATACAACTAGCATTTTAAATATTTCAACTTCAACATGTTTACGATGTTTTGGGACTATCGCGTGTGATGTGAGAGTGTGTTTGTTTTTGTGCGAATGTGTTGCTTTTTTTCTTTTAAAGGATATGTTAAATTAGTTTTTAGTATTTCTATTGTGTATATATTCTTCGTACTAATTTGTGTCTGCGTTTATAACAGACTCCACCGTTAGTGCTAAATTTTGTAATTATTAGACTATGTTGTTAATTTTGTATGTTACTAGTAAGCCCCGTGAAAAATCACTGGCACATTAATTAGATACACATCAGAAATAAAACATTTATAAAAATACTATTGAAAAACAACAGACTTTATTTAGGCCTACTTAACTATGCTGATGGGGATTTTTAACTCGTTAAAGGGTAAAATTAGGCCTTTAATGATTATAAAACTGTAGGCCTATTTGTTAAAATTTTGTATTTATATACGTTATAAGAAAGATACAAATATTATCTTCAAATTGCTTTTTATTAACTTCCCGCTACCAATAAAGGGAAGTTATTGATTTCGGTCCGATTTTCGAAAGTCGAGTTTTCATTAAATCTCCACGTTTTGAGGTCCCAGGAAGCCATTCTGACTATTCCCGCCGAGGTGTCCGACCGTGTGTGTGTGTGTGTGTGTGTGTGTGTGTGTGTGTGTGTGTGTGTGTGTGTGTGTGTGT
>JAGFPH010000074.1:679697-714992 GCA_018207615.1 Philaenus spumarius
GAGAGAGCCGGGGTTGGAGGCTAAGGTGCAAGCAAGTTCGACTAATATATTTCGTACGATCAGAACTAAAATACCATAAAAGTACTCACTTCAAATACATGTGGGGGATTTTACCGTGAGGGCGGCTCATGATCCGAGGCCAGAGTGCAAACTCACGTAGCAAATTTGCCCACTGCAAGCGAAGCGTAGAGATCCATAATCCGAGGCTGCAAGGTCGAGGTGCAAACTCGCAAAGAGAATTTTTCCGCTAAACGGTTGAGAGCAGGACGAAGCAACGGTGTGAATCGGGCTAGGTGATGAGTTGCAAAAAATCTACTAATACATTTAGCTCACGCAGGCGGCACCTTTGTGAGTAGAAAAAATTCCCAAATGGTTGAAACCCTAAGGCGGGTTACACACTGAAGTAGCGTGGCTGCCACGCGAAGGCACGCTGCATGTGTCGTGCCAGTGCATCCTCGAGTACGATGCAAGGAGCTTACACACTGGAATGGCGCCACATGGCCAGACATTTATATCTGGATATACTCAGTATGTTAAAAAATATAAACAATTTAAGACGAGGTGTTCCTGCTGTTAGCAGTCGTATTAACAGAGTGTATTATTATAGACCTACACATTCTGTGAAAAATCATCAAGATACGATAAATTTGAATTACTTTATTTATAAATTATTATTATTAAATTTTTAGTATCGAAAACGTATGTACTGTGTAAACAAAATTTACAATACATTTGAAAAATGTACATATCTTTTGATCTATATATTCGATTTTAAATTTTAAAAAGATTTGGGTTCACAATAAAATTCTCTATAATTTATTACATTCACAACCCAATACATAATTAAAATAAATGTCAAATAATACAAAATAAAGAAATTATTGTTCTCCATTTGTTGAATTTGCAATAGTAATTTTTATAGGTCTAATCAGTAAGGGTATTAAAATTTGTTGTAACAATCTGATTTTTTTAAATTATTATTATATATATGTTTTCTATACGTGGTTAAAATTTTACTGAACTCAGTTAAATATTTCTAAAGTTATTCAATTTAGAACCGTGGAACACGAATCAACCCTGAATTAAACACTGACGAAACAAAACAAATGACGAAAAGTAGACCAGAGACTGGGTCGAGATGCGAGTGGCATGCGTCGTCAAACACCGACCGATCGGTGTTCGAGTGGCAGATGCGTGGCGCAGTTCGAGCCACGGAAGATGCGCCACGCCACTGCTACTTCAGTGTGTAGGATCCCGTGTAAAAGCATTGGTTGATTTTCGAGTTGCATACGGCTACTTGCCACTTGCAGCAAGCTGCATGCCACGCAACTTCAGTCCTAGCAAATTGGCAAGACCGTAGTCTTGATAGAAGACAGCATCTGTTTAATAACAATGGCTGCTTATCTGTAACTAAAAATGACTTTATAGAAATTTTATGACTAAATTTGGAATAAATTTTGAGTGGGAATGAGATAGTGGATCGGATTTTTGGATACTTATGGTGGTTCGTAAACCAGACATAAGGGACGCTTTCTTCTGACCTGCGCAGGTGCAGGATCAGTGATGATCTGTTTTATGTGTGTGTGTTGAGACCCTTCGGCTCTGTGTTTGACTCTATGTGTTAATTTTAGGATGAAGTCCTCGAGTGTGGGGATTTTGTGCCCTTGAGAGATGGTGACGTTCTTTACGTACCATGGGGAGTTGGTGATCCAACGGAGAGTTTTGTTCTGGAAGGAATCCAACTTTTTCTTCCAAGAAACAGATAGCAAAGAGTACCAAGCTGGAACTGCGTACGTGAGTACCGGTCTGATATATGTTTTGTACATGGGCAATCTGATACGAAGTGGTAGGGGGCTCTTGGCCTGAATGACTGGAAGGAGCCTGCCACGGACGGATTTAGCCCTAGACAGAGTTTGCTTTGCGTGATGGGACAGGTTTAATTTAGCGTCAAGCGTGATTCCAAGGTATCTGACTTTGCGGGTCCATGCTATGGGTGATTTATTTAGAGTTAATTGGACTTTAGGAAATCTACGTAGTGGAGAAAATTGGATGGCTTGCATTTTATCTGTGTTCACTGCAGTTCTCCACTTCCTGAGCCACGGCTGTAGGGCATCCAACTGTTGTTGAATGACCGACGAGCCGTATTCCAGGTTCAGAGTCCTGTAGTAGAACATAGCGTCATCAGCAAAGAGTCGCAGTGATACTTTGGGGATGACTGGAATATCGTTAGTGTACAGAAGGTACAGTAACGGACCAAGAACTGAGCCTTGGGGAACTCCTGCCTCGATGGGTCTAGAAGTAGAAAGTGTACCTTCGACAGCGACCTGGAACCATCTGCTGTCGAGGTATGAACTTATGAGATGTACATAACATGGAGGAACTGGGCTGCGGGCTAGTTTGTAAAGCAGGCCTTCGTGCCATACTTTATCAAAAGCTTTTGATATGTCCAGGAAAACTGCAATTGATTGGTTTTTATTGTTGAAGCCATCGGAAAGGTCATTTAGAACTTTTACAAGTTGGAGTGTTGTGGAATGTTCCTTTCGAAAGCCAAATTGCTCAGGACGAATGACGTCTTTGAGATGTTGGGTGAGCAGGGAATAATCTAATCTCTCAAAGACTTTAGAAATTGTTGGCAGTAAAGAGATGGGCCTGTGATTTTCAGGAAAGAGAGCCGATTTTCCGGGTTTTGGAATCGTGATTATTTTGGCTCCTTTCCATGATGAAGGGAAGTGACCTGTTCGCATGATTCCATTGAAGATATTTGTTATGAGTGCTACCGTAGTAGATGGGATGTTGCGAAGCGCGGTGTTGCTCACTTTGTCTATGCCAGGTGCTTTACGTGTAGGGAGTTTGCTAATGAGACTTGCTACCTGGTCGCATTTGAAAGGGTCGGGGAGAGGCCCCGTGTAACCCGCCTGAAACATATAAACTTAATTTCGGAAATCCGCTCCACTCACGACAAAGGTTAAAATTTCGAGTCCCTGTGACTAGTTCATTAACCAAAAAATCCAACAACCGGGAGGCCTTTTTTTGATTGAAATAACATTTAAGATTTTTCGGACTAGAATGAATCATTTTTGGGATTTTGTGAAAACGTAAAATATCATAAAAGTACCTACCATAAAAGGCAAATTTGTCCACTGCGAACGGAACGAAGCGGCGCACGATCCGGGGTGGGAGGCTGGGATGAAAACAAATTCTACTAATATATTTTGTACACGGAGGCAGCTATTCAGCGCCTTCGTGAGTCATTTACCCAAATAGTTAGTTGAAACCCTAAAACATAAATATAATATTGGAGATTAGCTCAACTCACGGCAAAGTTTCCGCTGCGTGATCGAATTATTTTACATATTTGTAATTTTTAATTAAATCAAGAAAAACACGAACTACTTTATAACATATACAACATATTTTAATGAACCTAGGTTTCTAAATAGATATTCAATGATTTATTTAATATTTGTTTTGTCATTTACAGGTGGAAGTGTTCTCGGAGGGTTGGGTTATAAGCAGCAGCAATGAACGCTTCGCGCCAGTCTGGTCACTAGATGGAGGCCTTCAATCTCGAAGTATTATGGTGGAATTTATATCAAAAGAGCCGGGAATGTACTCTGTCACTTGGTTGGAACTATCGCGAAGGTACGTATAACTTTATCCCTACTAGTCGTATAAGCTTGGGAGATTTCTTCCGGCATCCTCCATCAGTTGTTTTGAAATTTACTTTATACATTTTCATAAACACGAATATATCAATTCAGATTATGTTTAAATCAAGTCTGCGATCATACTCCGTTCATAGGAGAACTAGGGTAATCGTATTGTTGTTTTTCAAGAATGTCTACTTAAGGGTATGCAATACCACTAGTAGCCCAGTCGGTATAGGTCACAGCTACCAGTAATTTTCAATACGGCTGATTTTTTTATAAGTACCTTAAAGATGTAGATTGATATAAAAAAGTTTACCAGTCTATCAATTTCCCAAAGTCGAAAAAAAGTCGAAAAAAATTTTTTTTCGAAATTCCTTAACATTTTGAGCTGGGATGGAGATAAATAAAAATAAAATTCAATAAAAAAGGTCTTATGTATTTTTTTGTCCGAGCAATGGTTTGTCTGGAAAAAAGTCGATAATGCAGGTATGTACTTCACAGCAGCGCGACTCAGGACGCACGGCTGAATACCTATTTTTTTGAAGCGCGGCCCAGTATATTATAAACTATCGCATAGTTATAATGTATTAACTAAATAGTTGTAATAGGGCATTTTCAAGAAGAAAGTGTCAGTTTACGATGGCATATAACACATAATCATCTAACAAATTACCCAAATATATATATTCAAATTAAAAAATGTGTCTCAAAGAAAAAGAAAACTGTTTATTTGGAATGTTTAGGAGTAACTGATTCATATAAAAAATGAAAATTCATTATGGCGGATCAAAGTGGCTGCCATTTTCTTTAAAAATTCAACGTTTTTATATTCAAAATAATTCAATTCCGTTAAGACTAGCGTAATAGCCTGTAAGCTGTCTCGATTAACATTTTAAACATTTATGCGAGTCCCAGCTTGTTATCTTAAAAATTACCCGATCTATAGCCACTTGACTTATCAATTTAATTTAAGTTGAATATATTATATATTTGGGTAATTTGTTAGATGATTATGTGTTATAAAAAACAAAATTGCCATCGTAAAGCTGACACTTTCCTCTTGAAAACGCCCTATTACAACCTTTTATTTAATACATTATAACTATGCAATAGTTTATAATATACTGGGCCGCACTTCAAAAAAAAAGGTCTTCAGCCGTGCGGCCGAGTCGCGCTGCTGCGAAATACATACCTGCACAATCGATTTTTTCCAGACAAGCCATTGCTCGGACGAAAAAATACACAAGACCTTTCTTATAGAATAATTCTTCCCCTACACGGTGGTATTTTTTATTTTTATTTATCTTCATCCCAGCTCGAAATATTAAGGAATATCGAACAAAAATTCGACTTTGGGAAATCGATAGACTGGTAAACTTTTTTTATAATAATCTACACACATAAATGTACTTATAAAAAAAATCAGCCGTATTGTAAATTACTGTAACTTTTGGTCTAAAACTACCCCTACCGAATGGCCTATAGAGTAAAAGCAAAGAATCCAGTGAGCGGAGCCAACCTTTAGAAAGCTGGCATATGATAGTCCATTAGTAAAGCGTTCAAGCGCGACTAGAATATCGCTTGTATACACTTTCGTTTTTACTAATGCTGGTCTTACTTTTAGTTTTCGCCATGTACGTACGACATTTTAAGTTCGTAGATAATGAAATTAACGCCGATGTTTTACTGCTATCAAATGACTCGACTGAAAATTATGTCATTTCGTCTTGTTTATAAGTAAATACCTTTAGTAAACATTTATAATTTACAATTATTTTTATCACCTACGAATTATTATTTAGATGTCCATGAAAGACTTCCTGCAAATTACAAAAGATTATCTTCAAAATTTGATGAATAATAAGAGTTATATTGAAAAGGATTGTACGGGACTGTTTTGTCCTGGTTTTCCACATCCTTAAGAAAAGTAAATTGTTTGTGCAGGATTTGTTCACTATCTGGGCCTATTTATTAAACATATATTCCGGTATTTAGAATAGAATAGAATAGAAAAAGTACTTTATTTGACATTTACTAATTAATAAAACACATAAAAATAAATTTAAAAAATTAACTTTAAAAAATACCAATAAAAAACAAACAAACTCTTTTTACCCAGTACTGTACAGCAATGTTCATTTGACCGTCAGCTGGGTTGGCAAAACACATATTGTTTATGATTATATTATTATTTATCACCAGCTATACAATTAAAATTAATTACATTTATAAATATATTTATAGTAATCCTTTCAAAAAATTATGTAACTCCCTCCCTAAACACGTTTTTGTTTACTGTACTAATAACTTAAAAATTAAATTCATTTATTAATTCCCATCTAAATTTCCATGCCATTTTCATGTATTTACCCAGGTTACAATAATCCCTCCCCTTTAACAAAAGTTCAAAATCTTCCCTATTTAAACTGTTTTTGAAAAAGCACAAATCTCTTATATCGGCTAGAATATTACAGCGAGCAATAAATTGGTAAACAGTTTCGTTTTCATTTAAGTTACACAAAGAACATAACCATATCTTATAAGTACACCACGGTTTATAATTTAAATCAACAAGTTCCGCCTTTGCTTTAATGATCCAACGTATCGTTTGTAAAAAAAAAACGTATCGTATCGTTTTTCCAATTTGTCCTTTAATAAACGTCTACTGCTGAGATGAAGTTCAAGGTCCCGATACTGTTTATGATATGTCGCATTCCTTGCCCTCTGTAAACATTCTCCCTCCCAAATAATTCTGACCGCTTCAACAACGCTAAGTAACCGTTTACGTAGCCCATCAATATTGCCCATATCCACATCAATCCCGTATTTAAATCCCAACTCTTTCCACTCCTGGCACCAGTAAATACCCTTTTTTATTATCTGTTTAGCCAGAATGTTCGGCAGTCTATTAGTTGGTAAAGAAACAACTCTTACTCATGAAATTAGATGTATGGAATAAGTTGTTTCGGTTATTTGAGCAGTTATTATCGGAAATAAATTCATAAAATTTGAACGTCAAAAATGTTAAATGTTGGCGATCAAACTGTGGTGTTAAACGCTATTTTTCCGTTCTCAGAATTAAATAAACCGTTATCATTTAGTTAATTCACTTGCTTTTTTCTGTCCTAGAACCACTTTACACACATTTAAACTGAAAGTCATAAACATTTAATTTTAAAATTTATTGCAAAGTCCAGAAATTTTGTTTACATTCATTAACTTACAAAAGTTAATATAAGTAGACATCCAGCGCCGATAGCGCTAACATCTAACTAACATATGAGAGTAGGTTTTGGAACGAAGTTGCGGTAAGAGTTAACAAATAGGAAATGAAATGCGTAACGAAAACAAGTGTTGTTAATTGGTTGCTACGGCTACGGCAATGACAAATATAAAATACGAGTAACGAAAAAGGGTTATCAAATGGGTTGCTATGGCAATGAATGTATACACATTCAAGAAACATGTGATTCGGTTCATCAATAGAGACGATCGGTTCCGTCCGGCGTAGTTCAGATATTACCGTCAACCGTTGACATACATTCAATAAACATAAAATGTTGATTCATCAGTCTAGGCCTGACCTAAAATTATTGTTTGTACATTTAATTTATTTTACCTGCTTTAATGGCAACATACATACAATAATTTTAGGTTAGGCCTAGAAAGTAATTTTAAGTCTAGACTTAACCTAAAATTATTGTACGTATGTTGCCGTAAAGACAGGTAAAATAAATTAAACATACACACATAATTTGAAGTTAGGCCTATACTGATGAACCAATTGTCACAGATATATTGGTAGACACCAATATTCCCAAAGACTTAAATAATTAAAATTAAAAATTAAACAAATTATAGAAAGATTCAAATATTTAAAGCAAGTTAGTTAAGAAGAAATCTTTGCTCTGGACACAGTTAAAAGATTACAACTGATACTAGCAGCACACGTATAAACTATTAGGTTACGTTCCCAGACATTTCAATCAAGTCAGCAGCATTAGAACAACTAGCTCTGAAACAAGCGAAACGACTCATATTACATTTCACACAGCTTTAGCGAACAATGCAGAATATCATGATAATGGCTTTACAAGAATTTACAGATAGACAAATTTGTATAAAAATGAAAGACCAATAGGGAGATGAGTAAAAAATCTTTAGCCAATGAACGACGGTTTTTCAAAAGGACGTGGTAGGAGGAGTAGGGCAAGAGCGAGAAAAGCGAAGTTTCTTTTAAAATCTCTTGAACTGGCAAGACCTAAAAGCCCGCTTCACACCACAATGTATATTTCAACCTAAATCATTTAAATTAACTCAAGTAAAAGAATCATCCTTAAGACATCAGTAAGTAATCATCAGCCAATGTAAAATCAAGTAACCTACATACCAATCTATGGGATTCTACCCAAGGACCAAATTTGGAGCCCATTCGAGGAAACGTTAGTCATCACAGAATTACGAGTGCTTAGTGTCAGTGAAATAAAATAAAAGTGTTAAATAAAGTTATCTAAAGTGAAAATCTAAAAATCAATTTAAAAGTGAGTAAAAGGGAAAATTGCCAAATATGTAAGTAATTTAAAAATTTCAATTTATGTTAAGACAGATTTCGAGGTTAAGAAAAATAAATCAAATCAAAATCATATCCAGATAATTAAAGTAAAATCAGATACAAATATCAAATGGGAAAATATATATTATATGTAATAAAATAAATTCATAATTGAAAAGCAACACTAAGTAAGCAATTTGGTCGGGTCTTCTTTATATAGAATTAGCTGCCAAGGATTTTAATAATATCTAATAAGCAATTGAAAGGAGATTCCGATTGAATTTAAAAGGTCAGAAACTGTTGTTTAGGATAAGGTTTAAAAACAAATAATTATGTTAACTTAATTAACAAACTTTTAATTTCAATAATTTTATACTATATTTTGTTTAGCCTATTTTAATAAGAAATAAGTTTTATATATTAAATATTAAGGAAACTGCATAGTAATTAAATAGTACAGTCTCCCTTAACAACATTATAGATTACGTATAGTAATTATTATCAAAATATCCTGGTAAAGTTAGTTTAGTAGATTCGGCAACTATTTAGAGGAAGTGACGAATTGAGAAATTAAACATTAAAAAATTGTATATTAAATTATTTGTACGTTTCTTGAGAACAATTTTCATTAAGTATCAAAAGTATTTTCATTTTTGTTATTAATAATTATAGAAAAGGTGTAGCTATCAAATTAATCATATGTCATGTACAATCTCTTATTATCAATTATACATTCAATACAAACTAATAACGTCTTTGAAGTTATTTCAACCAATTAGTTGTAAGTCAGACGTCTAAAGCCAAGCATAGATTGATTCGTAAGTCGAATCTGGTGGAGCCCCCAAATAAGACAAACCATACATGGTTTAGAAATTATAAACCTCATAAAGGTAAACATAAAAGTAAAAATAAACCTTACATGATAAAGTATCAAAATATTAACCTTACATGGTGAAAACACATCTCCATATAATAAAATAATAATCTTACACAATATTTTATGTTTATTGAATGTATTTACAATGAATGAAGATTTAACTGTGTTTACAATCTTAGCTTATAATTAATTTTATTCCTTTATTATAATAACATGAAACGTATGGAAACAGTAAATATTTGCATAAAAAACAATCTAATAATAAACGGAAACTGAAAGATTAAAATTATGTGTGTATGTTGGAATGCTTCCGTTTATTCTGGTAAAAGAATTGAAGAAATGGCGTGGTGAACTTCGTTTCTGGCGGGGGTCCCACTACCGCAAATATTTTTTTTTTACATAGTTGCGACAGATGACGACGCCATTTTTTTCATGACTTTCTAAGTGTGATAGTATAATGTGTGATACAATATATAACAACGTGTTATAGTGTATAGAGAACTAGAGCAGAACGAGTAGTATATATTTTATCACACATAGGACTTTCACACGTCGAAAGTCTGTACATATTAAGTCATCAAAAACCAAATTGAGTAGTCATCTGTCTCAACTCTGTACAAAAAACGTAGTCTTATAAGAGCCCATGTTAGCGTTATCGGCTCAGCATGTCTGCTAAAATATCGTCAAGCGATAATATTTCGAAAGATTTGTCAGCAATAAAATTTAAGCTTTTATAGAACACTAAGAGTATTACCATTGTTATGGTCCAAATTAATTTGGATCTGAATTTCACCACGCTCTGTGTTTTTACCACAGGTCAAAATCTACGCCTAATCAAAACCTACGTACAAATTATACTTTTGCATGAGCGTTGTTATACTTTTACAACTAATTTTGTATGAGAAATAGTAAATAAATTAATAATTCTTTAGAGTTACAAGATTTAAGAGTAACAGTTTTAATGAGTGTATAAATCCGTTTACAAGACAAGTATACATCCTCATTACATTTCTCTCTTTATATTCAAAAATGATGAACTGATATTGTTGAAAACTCTATTCAAGCTGGTATTCGTCTTACATACCTAACGAAACAGTACTGCTAATAAGTGTTGCGTTATTTAAACCTCGTGACATGTACACCTTAAGATCATAGATTTCAAGTCACCGGACGTCATCTGTTAGGACAAATTGTTAATCAACTAACAACAAACAAACTTTAGCAGCCAAATCCATATGAAAATTTAAAACCAAATTTAATCTGGTTCAACAGCGGACTTAACTTCTTCAATACATCAATCAGTGCAGTTTTCAGCTACATTTCATTAACGGTTTAAAATTTAAAATTACAAAACAATAGACACTTGAAAACTACAAATTGAATTATGTATTTACTGGCTGACCTGTGTGAATATTTCGCCTAAAGGTAAACATTATACAATTTAAATTAAAACTATAATATGTATGAAACTTATTAAAAAAATTAACATGTAAAGGTATATTTGAAATTATAAATTTCCGTTTAATACATATTTTGAATATATTTGATTTATTTACATTCTGAAGAGGAAAGTAAGTAATTGGCGTTATTATTTTTACTAGAGGACATCCCTGCGTGCTCTGCACGCCACCCCGTTAGGACCTTCTGTACACATAATCATGTTATGTTTTCTTTATAATAAAGGCACATTTTAGAAATAACAAATAATAATTATAATCATTTATATTACCTTTAAAGAAATGCTAAGAATGCAGAAACTGGTTGAAAGGTTTTCAGAATGGTTAATAACAGCACAAAAATAATTGTTTATTACGTTTGGTATTTGACGCCATTATTGATTGATGCAATGTTCACTCTTTGCTCGAGTTCTCTTTAATTTATTCTCTTACATATGAATATAGAAATATGTTGAAAATTATACCACCTGATGCATTGTTAATGATTTATGTTTGTTAAATAGTATATAAACATCAAGAGCTAAAATTAACAGATTAACATCTGTTTGTAAAACATCTTTATTGCATCTATAATGTATCTATACTTAGTGACTTCAAAGGTGGTATATAAAAGAGGTTCGGAGTTTAATAGGCGAAAAGAGCTACTTAGCGCATTTTTGCAGACATAAGACCTAGCGCATTCTATTCTTGACGTCAAAAAAACCCTATATGCAAATTTTCAACTTTCATCCAAATCGTTAGAGCCGTTAGCGAGATCCTCTAAATAAATTTATATACAAGAATTGCTCTTTTAATAAGATTAGTTTTGAATATTTGCCCTCTTGAACAATATGTTTTGTATAATCCTCTTAACAGGGCCTAGTTACTTTCCAGTGCAATTTAATTTCAAATCGAAGAGTGGTATATAAGCTATTTAAAAGATAAATCATTAAATTCCTAAAGAAAGTGTGTTACTAAATATCTACTAATTGTGTATTCCAGAGCAACAATACCAGCAGCAGGTCTGTCGGACTGCCCTCACCGGTGTCCAGAACTCGACGCCTGCATCAACTCCAGCCTCTGGTGCGACGGTACCAGCCACTGCCCCTCGGGATACGACGAGGCCGCCAAACATTGCTTCTACCTCCTACAACTACCTATACTATACCTCGCCATGTGGACTCTAGGGTTGTTCTTCCTTATCTTCGTAATCGTCTACGTGGTATGCCGTATATGCAAGAGGAATCCGAGGGGTTCGCGTTTGAAATCCTTGCCTTCCGATACCGAAGCGATCGTCGGGACACCGAAGGAAGTGATTTGCTGACCCCAAGACAGTACTGTGCGCTACGTAGAGGTGGACAGAGTGACTACAGTGTGACGGCTGTATCGAATAGTTCTAATAATTCACAGTATGGCTGCTGTATCTAGGTAATTTGTAAATGGTAAGAGTTCGATATATGGTGTCGGTGTGGTGAAGTTGGCGGAGAGGTGTTAAATACAACTTGCGTTTAAAGTCTGGTCAATGTAATACTATGTACTGTACAATCTGTGTACAACAGACTGTGTTCAAATGAGGAATTATTATACAAAACATGTGTCTGTCTGTCTGTTTGTGACATCAAATGAGAACGGCTGAACGTACAAAGCTGGAGTTTGAGCCATTAGACGCCAAATTCCTTTAAGAACGTTGAGGAGAAATCCTCAATCGAAAATATCCATTCGTTCAAAAGTTGTAACATCATTAATGACGAAAGACAACTGTTTCGCCTTCTGTTGGGCAGGTTTCTGCTTATAACTTTAGACCGATAGCACCTATATTCAATTTGAAATGATCATTGGACTCAACTCGCCAAGTTCTTTCAAATGGTCAATAAGCCGATTCTGTAGGTCACACAGTTTAGGAGTTATAACACAAAAAGCCTGCGTTTTTCTTAAACTTTTTCGTTTACCGAATTTTCAAACTGCTGTAGCTTTTCAACAGTAGGTTTTAGAGAAAATCTAAGAACACCTTAGCGATTGGAAATTGAATGACCTACAAATTTCAAATTTTACTTTTTTTTCTACGACGCGATCTAAGTGTCAAATTGGGTTTTTAAGTTTCCGTTTTGATTTAAGGTATTTTCCGCCTTTATTGTACGTTTACAGAGTCACGGGTACAGCTAGTAATAAGTTTAAGACTGTTTATTATTGGGTATTTTAATCTTAACTCAACTATAGATAACCTATTGAAAATGTACATGGTTGTTTCTTCTAAAAAACCTCAAGACTCAAAAATGTAACGCTTTTTTATTTTTGCCTATATTAGTCAAAGTCGATAAGGAGTGTCAGAAAAATAACAATAGTGCTAGCACAGTAATTAAACTAATTGTTTTAGTACCGTTGCTGTCACCAGATTGCTTTAAGGTTAACAACGCACCCATATGGCTTATTTAACTCACTAATACTTCAGCCCATTGTTACCAACTAGCAAGCTTGTACAATAATTCAGCTGTTACACTATTTGCATTGCAAGTTGCAATCAGCTGATTTGACTGATTATACTCAAAGCTACTATTGAACTTTCTCATTATCAAGCATCGCAAACATACTTTTACTGTTTTTTACAGTCGCGTTATATTATTCTGTATCGGACTTTCTAACGGTTTAACTTTTAACTGACCGTACTGTTCACAACCGGATTCGTATCACAGAATCATAATTTTGCAACTGTTTGAAAACCAAACGAAAAATGTGAAACGAAATATGAATTACATTATTGGATTAGTCATTTTATTCTGTAAAACAAACATTTTACTTGCTGAGTTAAGAAACAGTTAAGTTAAAACACGTGGTTTATATCTCATCTTCTGTTCCTTCTGAGCGATTAAAACTAAAACTATATTTTTTTATTATTATTATTTAGTTTTTTTTTTTTTAATGGTTTACCGGCTTTTACTCTTCCTCAGCAAAGGTTAATTTAATTAAATTATCTTTAAGGTCCTGTTGGGTACAAATCCCGGTCTTGGTGTATGTTTATTTCACTTATAATTTAATTATATTTCTTTTTTTTAAATTTAATATTTAAAAAAATATTTCAGTATTTATAATTTTATTTTTATGTCCAGAATTGTTTGTAAAATTTTAACCATAAAATGGATAGGGTAAATTCCCAGAACGATAAGCGATGTTGGCAAATTGTGCAGCTGTCGGTTTAAAAAATAATAGAAAAATATATTATATAGATAAATCATAATGTTTTATATATAATTTTTTTCCGAATTAGCTAAAGAACGTGATAATTTATTATAACTAAGGCACACATCTGTATCCATAAAATGTTATTATTTAAAAAATGAGTCATTTATTATTTCACTTGAATATTTTGCTTGAAAACAAATTGAATAAGAAAGAAAAACTCAAATTTAAAAAATGTTTACTGTTTCATTACGAAAAAATAGGCCTTCACATTTATAAAGTTACTAGATGACTCCTACACTCCCCCCCCCTCCACTCGCTTCGCTCACCAACCCTCGTGGTGAAGCAAATGCAAACAGATTATTGTATAGTTTTATATTTTCAAGGGACTTGCGATTGATTAGGACAGTGGTTTTTATTGTTATACAGAAGAGGTGCAATTTTTAAATTATAAAATATGACCAAAATGTGTTATGGTAAACTGGTCAAGTAGGCCTAGTAAAGAATAAAGTTGGCATAATTTTAGTAGTGATAGATGTTTGAATTATGATGCAGTAAGCATTTGTCCGAGTTTGTGTTTGATAAACTAAAAAACTGTTGGTTGTAAAGAACAATTTACTTGAATCTAAATTTGCCAATTTGGTTGCTATGGTAGTAAAATATCTAAATGTTTTCAAGAAACGTGTGTTGGTTCAGTACAGGCCTGACCTAAAATTGTGTTAAGCTTATGATCCAAATCAGCTGTTTTATTTGTAATATGTGACAACAGATGTTTGTATTTAATTATAATACAGTAAGCATTTGTTGTTGATTATTGCTTGTGTTTGCTTTTATGGATATGTAAATAGAAATATATTTATATGGGACAGTTAAAAAAATGCAATGAATCTATACTGGTTAAGGCAAGTGGTTTTATGTAGACCTCCATTAGTAAATATTGTTTCTACATATAAAATCGCATATTTAATTTTGAAGGAGTAGAGTGGCTGATATGTTACTGCCCTAGTCGAGTCGGTCACAGATGGAACTTCCAAGATTGGTGAAAATTTTGATCAATCATGCAATCGATTGTACAATGTGACGAGATTGTAAGGACAGGTTGCAACGTGTAAACGGGCTTCCAATCTCACGTCCAACCAAAACACTCAAAACAGTGACGATCCTTCCCGCAACCAGACTGCAGTTGTTTGAAGAGCTGCACCATGACGTATTCTCGGGAATTCTTAGTAGGATTTATAGAACTTTATCGAAATTTCCCTTGTCTTTGGCAAGTGACTAATAAGGATTATTGTGACAGGTCCAAGAAAGATCTCGCATACGTGGAATTAATTGAAAAGTTCAAAGAGTTTGACCCTACGGCTGACAAGACCTCTGTTACCAAGAAAATCAGTAAATTACGCACAGTATACAGGAAGGAATATACTGTATATTAAGAAGCCAAGGCCGGCTCCACTTGCTCCTTGGTTTCTGTCGTCCCTTTCTCGCTTGTCTCACCAAACAAATTACGTAAAGCGATCACAACACCACCTCCTCCATAGTGATCACAAGTCACAACTGAGGTTTACCAAGAAATAATTATAGTTTTTTACCTTTTTAAGAATAGTTTGAGCAATAAATTGTAGCGTGTAAACAGAAATTCAATCTACAACCAAATTATATCAATCACTTGGTACAACCACAATTGTAACAATTTATTGTAGCTTGTAAACAGAAATACAACCTAAAATCTGATTGTACAATTTGGTTGTACAACCCAGACAAAAACAAATATTTTGTATTTTCAGTCTAAAGTAAAAGTCCTTCCACAGAATGCACGCCTCTCCGCTAACACAACCACACCTAAGTGCATGTCTGGAGTTAAAAGAACGCACAAATTGATTCATTCTGGAATATACTGATAGAATATAGTTGATATAATCCATGTTCTTCTCACTAGTGTTAATTATAACGTTTAGAATTAATTATATTAGGTATTTAACTATCGATCGTTTCATATTGGGTGGTACATAATTTAACTAATTTAAATTTGTTGTACTAGCTTACTATTTAGGAAATAATTCAATTTGAATGAACTCCAGCTTCAGTATTCAGAACGTTCATTTAGATACCGAAAGGAAAGCAAACAAGAATTTATTTATTTATTTTTTTTTAATAAATTAGTTTTTAAACAGGGTAACGATACATTATCACAGGATTAAACATTACTAAAGTAAATGCTGTATCAAGTAATTTAATTTAATAAATTTGTCAAAATGCAAAAAATGTGGGTTGATATTTAATATTTTCATTCTGTAAATTTTGCGAGAAAATCTACCATACAAATACGGTGACTAAATTCGTCAAGCAGCTAAAAGACAAGAGTTAAAACGCCGTAAAACACTCGTATTTAAGAGTGTGCTATATTTATTTTACATATTTATTTTACTGCATTTAAGTTTTACATTGATATTTTAAGTAAAAAATATAAAAACATAGTTTAAAGTAAACTGAAGCAATGTTCCGTTGTTCGAGTAAATCACATTTTATTTTACTATTTTTTTTTGACGTGCCTTGTGGCTTTAAGATTTAATTGATTCCAAACATTTTCGTGCATCAAAATTGCTAAAGTGAATAGGTCATCGATATAGGTAAATTACTAAAAAGTGAAACAGAAGCGAGTATACGCAGTCTAATACCGAGCTAGTGTGCTTGCGCGACCTTGAGTTTGCAGTGCTGGTGCTGTGAAAGTGTCTTTCAGATTGCTAGTAGCACTGCCAAAACATCAATGCCGTCACATTGATTTATACAACTGTTTTACAGGCATGTGCTCCTTTTTGGTATGTACATCTTTGTGACAAATTTACTGCGCAGGTCTAAAAACAAATATCGTAATAATTATTCCAGATACGACCTTCTAAGCTCAAAACGGGGGCTGGTTTATGTTTTCAGCAGGTATAGTAGTTGGCGCGGCGTGTGTCCTCATCCCAACACTCAACACTCTCTTCCACTAGCTGTCCCCCTCACTGTTGATCCGTTTCATGTTTGGTTAATTTACCCATGAATTTACCTATAATATACAGTTGCGATTTAGGTTGCAGAACTTTTCAAATTCTTAAATCACGTTAAAACAGAGCTACTGCTGTTTTATATTATTTCTCAAACTGTCTATATAAACAAAGCAGTATGAAACAAAACTTATTCATAAAATGGATATTATACAATTTGTATTAACACACGTACTAGGGTTCCGGTGAACACTCAGCTCTGTGAGGCAAAAATAGGTAGCGATCTTGGTTGCGAAGGCTTGAACTATGACTAGGAATTGCATTCACGAGCCAAGTACCTCCCAAAAGAAAAACCGTCTGGCAGGTCAAAGTTCTCAAGAAGCTAAATCAAAAAGTTATTAATAAAGATCCATTTACGGTCCGGGACGTATCAGTGCCGTGACAGTTCAGTATCTGAGCTATCCGTGTTTCCCCATTCCTACACAATCAGTAATGTGTCTGTTCAGTATCAGTAGGTTATATTTGTAAATTAACAGAAGTTAAAACTTTCTTAATTCTATTAAAATAGAAATAATTCAGACAATAGCTCAAGCTAGTTAGTGATAGTTTAGAGTATACGTTTATGTATGTGTATCTAAGTTATTTTGTAGGCTTTCAAGAATTAAGTAAATAAAAATTATTTGAAAAAATATATACATTTTCAACGATTTTTAACCTCAAAACCGATCATATAGGCAGTTAGATATAGATAGTTCATCATTTCCAGATAGCATATTCATTTCCTTTATTTTACTTCAGATTTAATATTGAATGAAATATCCGTATATTTATGATTAGATAAATAGTGTAAAATCTGATATTTCCTGACACATTCAATGCGTTGTTCACCGTTCATTGTAAACAAACAAAAAATTAAGTCCGTGGAATTCTAAAAATATCGTTGGGAATTAATTTAAAAAGCACGGAAGGGATACAGAAGCAGCACTCACAACACTGAAACGGACATGCGCCGGACCTGTGGGAAATCCTCTATTCAAATCCGCAGAAGAATATTGTGTTTCACTGATGCGGATCCAATTCGGCACTGATACGCCACAGACCTGTCTTTAGGGTCGCTGTAGTGGCGGCCATCTTGGATTTTTATCCGATAAGAGCGATGTTAAATTTAAAACCATTTACTTCGAATATTTTTTATCATAAAATTGGTTGCTTAGTCTAATTTTAACCACAATCACAATACGCATCCATTTTACTTTCACATTTTTTTCAAATCCCGTCAATTTTTCATGTTATTGACATTTTTTAAGTATCATTTTTGTCCTTATACAATAAAAAATGAATGATTAAAAGTGAATCGTAAGCCGGATCCGGAATTTTATAAAGAATATTTCGTTTTTTTTCACCATGCAATTACAAAGTACATTAGAGTCCCGCTAATCCGAAAATTCGGTTAGTCCGAACATTAATTAGGAAAAAAGAGGCTTTTGCGTCTGGAAAAGTGATTTTAAATGACAAACGGACGAAAAGAATCTATGTTTTACAGTTTATTAAGTTTTATTGTTGTAAACACAGCTATAAAATTAGCCATTGTCACTACTACAATACACTAATTACACTATGTACTGTAATACACTGTACCTACGTACCTAATTTATTACTGAAAACTACGGAAAATAAAATTCGTGTAGGCCTAAAACTGAAAGTTAAACTCACTTACGCAAACTAATCAAATGACCGCACTGAAACCTGACATAACTACAAAACAAACAGAAAAGTCAGGAGAAAGGAGGGGTGAAGATAAGTGAGAAGAGAATTATAACAATGTGTGGGAGACGATTTGAGACTCTTTGAGCCCCCCCCCCCCCCGCCAAGGCCATCTTGCTCTGGTCTTCTCCCTCTGTTCTATTTTATACTAACGACAACATGTACAGTATTTCTAACTGAATGGTTTATTCGATTGCTTCTAAAACTATTCAAATGTTTTATTTTTGTTGTATGTAGTTTATTTTTATAACGAAAGGGTCTAAATCGAATGGCTTTATCAAAAAAAGATCTTTAATTTTAAGTGCATCGTACAGAGTAAAATCGTGCACTGACGGGGCAACATCCTCGCTCGAGTACACTTTGTTCGCATTTCAATAGACTGTTTTTATTGAGTTATCGTACTTTTTTACATTATTTCGATAATTTCTGTTAATACGAACATTTTATAATCCGAACAGGGTTCGGTCCCAATTAGTTCGGATTAGCGGGACTCTACTGTATAGATATGTTAATCGTTTTAAACGTGGCAATGTTAAAGCGCTCAGCTGCAAGAAACTCCACTGTTTGGACTAGCTCATAGATGGAATCTTCGGTTGCTTTCTCTTTTACTGGAGCAGAGCCTTAACTGTAAGATTTCTTACTTATCAACTCTTAACAAAGCAGCACTAACGCTCTTTGATTTTTTTTAATTACCGTACATTTTTTTTCTGTGATACATTTGATTCTCTCACATCTATTGGATTTAATTCAAATAATTGAAATACTTCACAATAAAAATGACAGCTTTTGTGTTTAATTTAACTTTATAGTAAACAATTTTTAAGCAATCAATTGTATAACATTTCTTGTAGGTGTTTATGTAGAATAAATTGTATATTATGTATAATGGTAACGAATCAACTTTCGACTTTACAAGCCATACTGTGAATGTGCCTCTACAAGCCAGTGTGCAGACTTAATACTAATTAAACCAAATACGTTTAACGAATTACGAACTATATTAAATTTTAACTGTTACTGTATAAAGTATAGGTAGTTTAGGCCGTAACAAATGTTATCTGTTTTAAGATAATTAGAATATATCACGTTATACAAATTCTATTGTAAATGATATTTTTATAGTAAATAATAAAATTGTGTTCATTGAATATTTAAGTTGACGTGTTTTCGAGTTTTGAAATAAATAATCTATCATCAATTTAGCGAGTGTAAAATAGCAATTTACGAATAGAGTAGTTGTGTACAGATTAATTAGGAACTATAAAAACTCTGTAAATATATTTAGCATTTTTTTGATTTTGGTTGAAAATGGCAGATAATTAGTACAAGCAATTTAGATGAAATTTTGTTTCTGTTTAGAATGTTTAAATACTATTTATGGGTTTTCGTGCAACCTTATTGCAATCAATATCAATGTAAAACCATTACAAAAGAATATATTATTTTCACACGTCTTAACTATGGTCATCTCTGGTTCCCACACTACGACTAATCCCGCAGAATTATGTTGTCCGTGAATTTGTTTGATATTTTGAGACTAACACAAAAAATGAACGCTAAATTATTTGGTATACAATCTTATTCTAATTGCCCTTGTTTCTTTTGACTTACTTGAATTTCAGCCTCTTTTTTCAAAATTTTAAATATTACAAATAATTCAGACTGTGTAACACCTGATAACTAAACAAAATTATTATTGTTAATAACTAAACTATAATTTATTATAGTTTTTTTTTAACTCATAGCAGTTTTAAACAGTCAACATCATCAATTTTAAAAAAATAATAAAAATAATTTGTCAGTGTATTTTCCAAAGAAACCCACAACTGAGACGGATTTTCCACGCTTATTATATTTTTTTTTAATACAGGGTGTTTCCAAACTCTATGCACAAACTTCAGGATATAGTTCCTTGTTTAAAACGTCATATAACCATGGGCTTATTTTGTTTCGTTTACCGTGTCTGTATGTAATTTTTATTTTAAAATGTATATTAAGAAAACTGCTAAATTAATTTAAAACAAATTTTGGTCGAATGTTACCCTTGCTAGGCCCTAGGTTGACAAACATTTTTAAGCCACAATTTCTTTCCGTTTCAACATTTTTCAACTCAATATTACAAACAAAAAAAACTGTATATTTTACAAAATATGTAGAAGAATATTTTTTTACAGCCATGACAAATAAAAAACTGCTTATTTTTTTTAAATAAGTTAAAAATTTACCGAATAATGAGCATTGTCGCCCATGGCTATTATTTGTACGCTTTGCTACTCGGTAATGTGACAACAATTGAATAAATTACTTATGTAGAGTTTGAGACATACACTGTAATTGCAGGTTGTTCTCGTTTGTCATATTTCATAAAACCTCTTCTCCAATAAAGTTTTAGCAGTCTACAACATTGAGAATTTTGTGTGATAAAATTATCCCAAATTATTAACAAATATTTAAGTAGTATAACAGTTTTTTTACTAAGATTGTTTAGTAATTATCTAATTTTTTAACTAAGTAAAATAATTAAAACAATGCAATCTTTGTTTTATAGGCATTCCTTGTAATAAAAGAATCCTTTCTTCTTTCTTTGACCCAAGGAATAATATCCTGAAGTTTGTTCATAGAATTTGGAAACAACCTGTATATATTTTTTCGAACTTAAATCTTACTAAACAATCGGGGTTACAAAATATTTACGATCGATTCTAAAAAAAACTGTTTTAGGTCTCTATATATTTAAGTTTCTTAACTATTTTACAATGATCTCATAACTTTCAATTGTGTTCATCATAACTTCGGCTAAAACAATTCGAACAGCTTCCTTCTTCAAAAAAAATAATTTATTCGTTTTGAAGTAAAACATTTTGAGATATGCGTTTCGCAGTAATTCCAGGGATAGTTGAGTTCAATAAATAATAACAAATAGATAATACGAAAATATAATATTACATATATACAAAGGGCCAAATAAATATGATGGAAACGTTCAATGCTGTAAAATTTTATTGTTTTACTAATAATGTTGCATTCTTTTATCTTCTTATGATAACCAACTAAATGAATATCACGAACTTGACCATTCATGAAATATCCACTGTTAATTAAGGGCGTGCATACCACTGAAGGTATTCACCGAAGTGATAGAGCAGAATCAAACTTGAGAAGACTGGTGGCGTGCTATTTATTTGTAAGACGATTGAATGTGATTATCTGCATTCTGCATACACTAAGTTGGCGTTTGGGCCGGCAGCTACTTGTGGCTGGGTCAGGTTATAGCACCAAAACCACCCCCCCAACTAGCATCGCTCCTGGGACATATATCGCTTGTTTAACTGACTCACAGTTTATAGGCTGGCAGGCGATCTATGGACTTCAAGTGATTAGGATATCCTCCACCAAAGCACCCGCACTTTCCGGCAGGGGCGCAAGGAACCTATTGACTCGCTACTAGCCAGGCCATTAAAAAAGTTTTAACATTGTGATATGAATATTTTTATTTGTAATTTTTTATATAACTATAAAATTATGAGCAAAACAAGTCCAAGTCCAAAACAGGTAATTATGAGCATAGTTAAAACGACTTTAAGCGTATCAAATGAAACTCAGCTGTACAAATTGAAAAAAATTGTTAAAAAATGTATTGCAAAGTATTTGAATTTTAAAACCGTCTACTTTAATGTATACTTATTTTCAGTAACAAAAATATAACACATGTGTTTTCTGATCAAAATATTTCCACGTTTACTTATTCGGTTAACTGTGTTGTACGGTAGCATATTTGTATGTTTTAATCTCTGGTAGTAAATAAGTTGTCATCAAAAAAGTGAAAATTAAGACATAAACATAATTAATTCACATAAGACATAAACGAAGATTAGTATATAGTCATGACCAAAGTAAATATTTTAACGTTTAATCATATTTTTATATTTAACAAATTAACTTTTGGCCCACAAAATCCTAGAGGGAGTCTTATTCATTAATTATTTTAAATATGTAACAACAGGCCAATAAAAAAAAGCTCGAGCGTGGAATTAATCGGCTTTTCTCTTCGTTAAACTTCGGCACAAACGAATAAGACCCGAGAGCGAGAGGCAACTAGACTTTGTAGAATATTTAGTAGCGTTTTAATTTTGCATATACGTGCTGCGTGGCGAATTTGTTATACATTATATCTATATCATGGTTGGACTCATTTTTCCCTTCTTATTGTCTAGATTTCAGAAACATCTACCTCGACAACCTCAAGTGGTAGGCCTAAATGTTAAAAGTCGCAAAGATAGTTGGCCATTAAATAGGGTGTGTGCCAGGTGCCAGGCAGAGCGATAGAATGTGTTAATCCTTTAGAGCACTTGCCAGACTATATACATTTATTGCACATATTTGAAAAGTTCGAGAAAAATATGAAAGTTGACACCAAACACAACGTTATTACACTTATGTACATTTTATAAAGACAGTTCAAGTAATATTCTTCATACTGCAGATATTTACCCATGCAAATAAATTCAAATACTGTATTAAATTATATTTCTTAATGAAAAAATAGTTTTCAATAGTCTACGTTTAGAAGTTGTTTTCATTAATCGGCACCGTGCACCACGATTCTGCAAATAAAACGACAAATATTGCTCTCTATGACATTTTCGAATAAACTGCTGTGACAGTAATAGGTTTTTATTAATGTTAGTTTGCATACTTTCCCAAACTTTTCAAATGTGTACAAACAATTTTGAATTGGAAGTCAGATTAAAAGGGTTAGTAGGGGAGTAACTAATAAAACAGCTGTGGGTGGTTGTGAATCCTATGAGATACCCGGATCAGCCCCAGGTAGCCGCAGGCCCAGAAACCAACTTAGTGTATACAGATAATATAAAACAACAAACTTTGAAGAAAACATTAATGAACAACGCTCGGTTAACAAAAGTTATTTAATTAAATTTTTAAGTAATTTAAATCAAAATATTGTTTGTTTTGTTTCCTGTTTTCAAGCAAATATTTTTACGTAGTCTAATATTAAAAATGAACATTTTTTTAAACATGACATAGGATAAATATTCATCAACAAATTTCCGTATATTACAATATTTGTCCTCCAAAGTTGTATGAAAGATTCTTGATAATTTAGAGGTCAGTATTGAATTGTTTCGTCCTGCCTGGTATGCACGCCCTCAACTTAGCCTATAAATACATTTATTAAAATGCAATTTTCTAACTCAACCTAATCAATGATTATTTCGCTGTGATCAATAAATATTTGTAATAAAATTTCAGAAAACTATAATGACATAAAACTGAAATTCAATAATGTTCGTTTACATGTCTATATTTATATGTAATATTAAATTTCTGTCTCTAATATCATTTTGTGTTTTTTACATTTTTCAACTAAATTGCATCTCAAGTATAACACTCAAAACTGTTGGAATTTTCAACTGTACAGCTGCCGACATACTCACTGCCAAAATCTGCTTCTTTTCTATTGTTTGAATTTTAGATTTCGAATTAGGTATTTTAGGCAGTGACATATTTGATACTCGCTTAGCATAATGTCTTATCATACTTATACAAATCTGTAGAAGAGTGAAATGTTAGAATTAGTGAAACAAAAAATATCCAAAAATACAACAATAGTTAAGAAAGGAAAGTATAACTTTGTCGACCCGAAAGGAAATGTTACCGCACGAGTGCCGCGAGGTTGATACTAATCTCCAGCTTCAGTTTTAGTAAATAATTAGCATTTTACTATGAAAGAAACTTTATTAAAACTTGGACATTCATATTTACAGAAACAATTGAGGTTATCATATAATTTGATGCATTTTTGTTAGCAGGTTTACCAATGAATACAGAATACTATTCCGTATTCATTGGTTTTACTAACATATGATGTAGCTGGCGGAAAAGTGCTCATATAAAAAGCATTAAGTATACTTTCCAGCTCGCATATAGGCGGGCGTTAATGTAAACTCAAAGCTTGATGATGAGTGGTTCTTTCTACGCTTTTAATGAGGCAGAAAAGTCCTCTTAAAGTAGTTGGAGGAAAGAATATTGTTTAATTTCATCAAATTGAACTATAAAAGAAATCAAATTAGTTCTTGTTTAGGAAACAGTATGGGATATTTTTTGTTTTAAAACCAAATATTTGTGTATGTGTCTATAAATTTGCTTAAGCATTTTGGGAAACTTGTGCGTTGAATGAAATAAATTATGTTTTTTCAATGTACAAACTTCTATAAAAGCTATGAAATTGTGGTTTTAATACTTTTTGTAAAAAGCAAAATGTGTTTTGTATATTTTCTAAAACATTTTTTTTTTCAATGGCTTCCATTCTTGTTAAAATAAACTTTTAAATGAATTTTAATTTTTAATTGTACTCACAGGGTCCAAAATATGGTACTAAAATAAATAAAAAAAAGTATTTATGTGTTCAGTACACGAGAATTCCTTTTTAAGGCTCGGCAGACATAGCCACCATTTTGAATTTCAACTTCCATAAGTGCAAAGTTAAATGCATAACAAGATTACTGGAGTTAAGGTTAAGTAACAATGATCAGAAATGTATTCTGAATATGTAATTTCAAAGGTTAGGACAGTCCAAATGTGTGTATTATTTAGTTTTTTAATTTGTTCAAACTTTACTCAAAACACAAGTTTGTGATTTTTTTTTCTTATTCATTAATGCAAAAATCAAAAATATAAAAAGCTCACAACATTCGAAGTTTAGTTACCTTTCAAATAAAAGAAATTTATAACGAAAAAATCTGTTTTATTGTGGAAGCATAAACGCGCCGAATGTATGCTCTTACTCGAATGTTTAGCCTGCACTCTGGTGGTTATCGCATCAACTTGTTTCTTGCGGAGGAATACTAGAAAAATAAAATATTCGGTAATTTTGAATGTGTGAGAGAAAGCTGTGTTTAATAGCACATACTCACATACATTGTCACGTATGAGCATTTCAGTACGTTTACAGTCAGAATTACGTCTGTAACCGTCTAGTTTGGGCCAGTATGAAGCTGCCCTAGATTTGCTAGCGGAAGAATGAAACGCACACAAACTCAATGCTAGTAGTTTATAGCTCTGCCACTTGGAGAGCTGCAGTCAAATCGGAAATATTTTTCACTCCTGCCGAGCCTTAAATATATCACATTTAGTGTCAAATATTTATGTTACTAATAAAAAAAACATGAAATGATTATAATATTGATCAAATACTTACATTTTGTTCTGTTTTAATCCCAAAAATATTTAGTTAGATAATTTTATCATTTACTGACTTTTAATTACACTATTTTTTTTTTAATAAAAAGTAATTCCTAAAGTATTAGTATTTATATGTATTTATCTTTTGTCTAGAATTTTTTTTTTTTTTATTTTATCCTATCGTCTTTTAAAAGATTAAATTCTGCGTCGAACAAATTATAAATACACAACACTGTTTCCCAAGACGGCTTAAGCTGGTAGTCTTTCATATCACTAAGTAAATATTATATTTGTTGTTGGTACAATCGGTGCCTGTAGTTTTGAAGGAGAAACAATCATCTGTTTGTTTTATTAAATTTAAGAAATTTTATACACTGTTTTAGAAGTAATGAAATATATAGTATTCGATTCCTGTATATAGTTCCATATTTTAATATTAGATATATTATATGAATTACTTACTGTTATAAACTGATTATATCTTTAACATAGGTCGGTTAAACTATTGATTTTATATACACCGTTAAATGGATCACCAATTGGTAAAATAATTTTTAACATTAAGTGCTGCTTCCCTTTGAAAAATATATCTCAAAACTCTAATAATAGACGTACAGTCGTACTTGTCGTGAAGTGAGAGAATCGCAACTATCGCCATCTATACGTTCTGTTGCACACCTGGGATTACTAGCACTGTATATAAACTCAATTGTTATCCTTTTGTTTTTTCTGTGCCTAACTTAAATTCTTCTTAAATATAACTACTAACAGATCTTTAGTTAAAACACTCGGGCCTCAAAAAAATATTTGCTGTATTTTTGAAAACTAACGATATCTATTCAGTATATAGCTACAAAAATTTGAATAATTACAATTTGCTAACGCCATTTTAACATAAATAAGGCCTTATTACCAAATCTCCACGGGAAAGACGAGCTATTTCAGTGACTCTTATGGATAGACTTGATGTCGAGAGTGGTCAATGAGCAGAGATCATGGTCCCCAGAACACGTTCTGTTGTGTCATTAAAAATGTTATATATATATATATATATATATATATATGTGTGTGTGTGTGTGTGTGTGTGTGAGTGTTAGCAATCTAACGGCCGCATTTTACCCCCAATTTTGTACACACGTTGGTTTTTTAAGTCGCTCAGACTAATTCATTAGTCCAAAAACCGGAAGCTCATTTTTTGACCGGACGTTTTGTTAGCCTATGTTTGAGATTTTATCCAAACAAATAAATATGGGAGACTATTCTGCACATTTTGTTTTTACACGACCTTATAGCCCGTCTGATTTTCCCAAAATTGATTAAAATGTAAAATACCATAATTCGGGTCAAAGTGGGGGGGGGGGGGGGGGGGTGACGGCCGGGATACAAACTCAGGAAGCGAAAAAGTTCATACTCCTAGGCCATAAAGTCGATGTGCAACCTCCAAAGCAAGTTTTTTCCGCTGAGAGCGGAACGAAGCAACGCGTGAGCCGGGGCTGGAGGCTGAGGTGCAAACAAATTCTACTATTAGTCTATATTTCGTGCTCGCAGGCAGCCAAGGAAAGAATCAGTTGAATACAGTAAAACTCCAATTATCCAAACTCCAACTATCCGAATCGCTTTCAGAAAAAAAAATTAAAACGGGAACGTACTGCGTTTTGCAAAATAATGATTTTGTCTACGCGCGGTATTACATATAGGCTTAAAATTGGCACAACGCGCTGTGTATTGGAAATTCTCCCAATACGGGGGTTGGCGTGCGAAGCACGCAATATTTTATGTATTGAAAATACTCCCAACATACAGGTTGGCGTACAAAGCACGCAATGCACTGTGCGTCAGCCGCTTCTCATAGTGGTTAGAGTCAAGCTCACATGTGCGTCCTTAGCAGTGAACGTGTTAACGCGATGATAGTACTCAAACGTTAAAGTTATAAAACGTGTATACGCGACCGTAGTATGTGCGGATAGTTTACTCCAGTCGCGTAAACGCGAAGCCAATCCCAAAAAGGAAAAAATAGACCTTTTTTCGAAAAAAAAACGATTATCCGAATTTTGTATTATCCAAAAGGAGTCCGGTCCCAATTCATTCGGATAACTGGAGTTCTACTGTATTTGGGATGGATTCACCGTATCATATACAGGGTGGTCCATATGTATGGGAACACCTCAATAAATTGGAAATTGTTATAGATGTAATACTTTAACTTTCAGGATAAGTTATTGGTCAAATTCAGACAACTGAATTTCAACCCCTTCTCAGGGGGTGGCCAAGGGGTTGTAACTCAAATAGTTTAAATAGGAACACCCATTGTGTGATACATCATCTTAAAGGTATCTTTGAAACGAGAAAAACGGCATAAAAAAAATTTCTACGATTCTTGTATCCAAAATGGCGGCTGATTGAAATGTTGGTTTTCAAAGAAATAATTGGTATACATGTTTGATCAAAATTTTATTAAACAAATACCAAAATACATTGAAAAAACTCTGTTATTTATTTAGTAATTTGTTTATTAGATACTAATTGCAAATTTAAGAGAATAAATTATTCTTACAGCATTTTTTATTTGAAAACCAAAATTTCAATCAGCCGCCATTTTGGATACAAATATAGTATTTTTTTATGCCGTTTTTATAGTTTGAAAGAGACCCTTAAGATGATGTATCACACAATGGGTGTTCCAATTTAAACTATTTGAGTTACAACCCCTTGGAAACCAAAATGTCAATCAGCCGCCATTTTGGATAAAAGTGACGTAGACAATTTTTATTTATGCAGTTTTTCTCGTTTTAAAGAGACCTTTAAGTTGATGTATCACACAATGGGTGTTCCCATTTAAACTATTTGAGTTACAACCCCTGGGCCACCCCCTGAGAAGGGGTTGAAATTCAGTTGTCTGTCTAAAGGTAGAGTATTTGACCAATATCTTATCCTGAAAGTTACAGTATTACATCTATAACAGTTTCCAATTTATTGAGGTGTTCCCATACATATGGACCACCCGTATACTGACGTAAGCGTGGTTTTTCAGTGCCAGCTGTTATACCTCCGCAGCCCCATGGGGTTATATGGTATGGCAATTGGAGGGAGGAAAGTAGGTTCCCCCAATCTATGAAGACGGTTTCGGTTTGGAATTGCATTGACTTGATGTGGACACACACGGACAAACATAGTGTTCATTAAGTCCCTTTGACCCCTTCATTATTGCTGTTACTGAAAATAAGTTAACAAAACTTTTAAATTGCATAGGGATAAGTAGACTGTTGAAGTTAAGTGGAACACATTTTATAAACAGAAACTGCAGTACGGTACCGCTAATTTATCTGAGTCTCTTTGTGTACTTGAAAAACGTTGGAAAACTGTTGTTCAGATAAATGGAACCGGGAATACAACCCTTGCTTCAGAATATTTATCTGTCATTGAAATACACAAAGATTTGTTAAGTATGTCAATAATACCAGAACATTACAATAGTATTAAACATTTGCTATACTGTAGTAGTTTTTAGAAAAATGTATCTAAAATGATAGCCCGCCTTGGTATGATGTTTAGATTGTATTTGAATTTTTTGGATCCAGTTATAAAAACATTGATGGAATAACTGTTTTTAATTAGTACATTCGAGAACATACTTATTACTAATATTAACAAATTAATAAACCTGCTTTGATGTTATAGTAACAGTATCATTTTCCAGAATTTTGATTGTAAATTACTTTGAAAAGAAGTAAGATAATAAGCTCTAGTTTCCGTCATTCTGTTTTTTGTTTTTGTTTTTTTAATAAATAAGTTTTACAATGGTGTTACATGACTTACCTTTACACTCTGTATATAACGACAAAAAAATATTGATTCTGCAGGGCTACCAACTTAAACATAAATTACATACAATGGAATATTGAACTTTGCAAGTTTCTAATAATTCATAGGACAGTAGAAATGCTATATCTTTTGGGTCATTCTTATAGATCACAGGTAACTTAGTGTCACCTAAACTCCACTGTTTTAATACACAGTGTTCATAAAGACCCTTTAACCCTTTCATTATTTTTTTAATGAAAATAACTTTAAAAAATGTTATATATCTAGTGTTGCATAACAGTCCTCATATTGCACATACCTGACCTCTATGATGTTTGGGGGGCTTAGGGAAGAAGAGGGATACAATTTCAAATGTAAAGGTAGGTTTCGTAATACACAATGGTATAGCTTATTAAAAGAGAAACAGATTTGCGCAAACTAGAGCTTAGTATCTTGCTTCGTTTCAAAGTAATGGGAAATCAAAGTTCTGGAAAATGATATATTTATTATAACATCAAAACAGGTTATCGATTTGTTAATATTAGGGGATTAAGTAAGTTGTAGAAAATTTGTTTGTATGTTATTTCATCAACTATATTTAAAAATCTTACCAAGAAAGGATAGCGTTTAATTACATTGAAAACAGATGATGATAAAATAAATAAACGGTACCAGAAACTGGCACATACTTTCTCACAAACTTATTTAAATTATTAAACAGATTCACTGTGACTTCAAAATTGTATTAAAGTAGGAGAGGGGATACATTAAAGTAGGAGAGTAGTTAATAAATAGTATCATTAATAGCTGAATGAGAATTTTTAGAAAGATGAAGTTTTTTGCATATGATAGGGTACATTAGGGCTACAAATAAGCCTAATTTTATCAAAATCGTTAGAGCTGTTTTTATATAAAAAATAATATCTGATTGTTTAAGGGGTTTTTGGCCAAAAATTTAGTGTTTTTCAAAACCTGTTTTCGAGCATCATACAGGCCCAATTTTCATGTTTGGTGCAAATTTGTTCGAAATCGATCGAATAGTTTTCTCTCGGGCTTTGTATACATACAGACAGACACTTTGGGAAAAACGCTTTTTTGTAAAAAAAAAAAAAAAAAAAAAACACCATTTTGGGGTCTAAAACGGATATTTCCACAAAAACCTCAACATCAATTTTTTTGCGATCGCTATACTTTCTCTATACTATAGTATAGTGATAAAGTAAAAATTGTTTTCCAGAACTTTGATTGTCCATTACTTTGAAATGAAGCAAGATACTAAGCTCTAGTTTAAGGCATTCTGTTTCTCTTTTAATAAGCTTTGCAATGGTGTATTACATGACCTACCTTTACATTTAAAATTATTAACCCCTTCCCCCCAGCTCCCAAAAATCAAAGAGGGCCAGGTATGTAAAAATATTAGTAATGTGTGAAACACAAGATATATTACAGTTTTGTTAACTTATTTACAATAAGAAGAATAATGAAGACGGTTTAAAGGACTTTATGAACACTGTAATATTTATTGTCTGGTTCAGGCTCTATATTCATTCTTTTTTTTTATTTTTATTATCATTCATATTTAAAAAATATTTTTAATTCTTGATAGGTGAAGAATTAGATTGTTTATTTTCTACAATAAAATCAAAAATGCAAAATTAGCATACAGTATTAAAAAACGTAATTTAGTTAATCGAAGACTTGCACATTTCATATGTTAATCCCTTTGCTCGACAGTAAAAAAATGTCACCTTTTTTATTATAATCCCATGTTGCCCAGAATAATCGTTCTAAGCCATACTTTTCACGTTTCGTCTAATACGATCGTTTTTACTAGCTTTTATATTCTTATTTCTTTTATAAATAAAAATGTCCAACATTGTTTTCGCTTCATAACTGCTACGTATGAATAACAAAGAAATATAGACAATAATCTATCAATACATTTTACTATTTGATTACGCATAGTGAACGCACTTATACTTTTCTACTGGTTTATCAAAGTTTATGTTATCATAAGTGTCTGTACTGAAAGTAGTTTCAGAATTTGTTATACATTTTATTTACAAATAAAAGATAATTTCTTATTGTTAACGAGCCATTGATTATTTAACAAAGTTCTGTATGTTTACTAATTAATATTTGTAGACTGTTATGATTAGAAAAATTAAGTCAAATTGTTTACTAATATTTAGTTTAAAATAAAGAATTATCCATATTAATATTTGTTTTTAGTAAATTCCTAAATATTTCTTCTTTAATTTAATGGAAGTTCGAAAGTTGTCTTATAGTTTTAGAAATTCAGAAAACTTGTATGTAAAGTCCTTAGTTTGACGTGGATTCAGTTGTGGCCTTGTCGTGGGTGTGCGTAGAAATGGTGCAATTGCCTGTGTGCAGAAAGTAGAGGTTAAGGTAAAGAGTTTTAGTGGAAGGAGTGACGTATGAATGGATTTGACTTGTAGGGCGTGGAAGGTAGTGGAAGGTAAGTTTTTAAATTTGTAACGTTATTAGACGTTTTCGAACTATTTAGGTCCTGAAAATCACCGGGGACCGGACCCTTTTAATTTCCCCAGAGGGAGGTTATTGCTAGCAGTGTAGGCCTGCCCTTTTATCTTCCCGAGGGGAAGCGAGTTTCTATGAAGTCGAATCGGAAGGTGGGGACGGCAGGGTGACGTAATGAATTAAAACCGTATCGGAATTGAATGGCCATTCATTTCCTTCCTCCTGCTAGTTTAGTAGAGATTTTCAAGTGCAGCGTAGTAGAGATGTTGGTGGTGGTGAAGTGTCTCCGAAGAGAGCTGGCAGCGGACTCTGTCTAGGTTGGGGGAGGGGGGGGGGGGGGAAATGCATTTATGCAGAACTCTCTCCTTATACTGTGTGGGACTCACCCAGGAAATGAGAACTACATACTAAAACATCCTCCATTCCCCCCCCCCCCCCCGTGAAAGTCACACTGAACGGAACACTGCCACATGAGTGCTCTGGTCTGATGTAGCCCTCTAGATAAGGCTGCAACCTGAAAAGAAAAAAGGGCTCAAAAATTTTAGAGATGGTCGGCAGCAGAGATATCGGGTGATAGTTCTGCGAAAAGAGATGGTTCTTCCCCGTTTTCGGAATTGGTAAATTTATCGATTGTGGAGATGTTGTGCCCTTGAGAGATGGCTAAGTTCTATACGTGCCATGGTGGGTGTGTGGCCCACTTAAGTGTTTTATTTTGGAAGGAGTCCAGCCTTTTCTTCCAAGCAACAGACAGAAGAGAGCAAAGTCCAAGTTGGAGTTGCTGGAGTTCGTGAGTACTGGGCGGATGTATGACTTGTACATGTACAGCCTGATTCGAAGAGGAAGTGGGCTACTGGATTTTAAGACTGGAAGGATTTGACCCCGACTGATCTGTCCTTAGATAAAGATGCTTGACTTAACAGAAAAGGTTTAGTTTAGAGTCAATCGTGATTCTAAGATATCTGAAGTTAGTTGGAAGTTTGGGTCGTCTATGATTTGTAGAGAAGTGGATGGCTTGAGTTTTTCTGGGTTTACTGCAATTGCATGGCTGCAATATATCCAGCTGTTGTTGGATGACTGATGAATCATATACCAGGTCAAGTGATCTGTAGAAAAACATAGCATCATCAACAAAGAGTTGGAGTGATACTTTGGGGATGACTGGAATGTCATTAGTGTAACAGTCCAAGAACTGAGTCTTGGTGAACTCCTGTCTCGTGAACGGTTGAAGATAAAGGTGTCCAATGGTTCCAGTACTTCGCACAGAGATGACAAGAAGATGGCTTAAATAGTTCGCAGGTATTTCGAAACACCGTCTTGATAATAGGCAGAAGGCCAAATGATAAGAAAAGACTGACTGATGTTCACCCTGTCACGCCTGAAACTCGAACAATTTAACAATAGGACCACCTTACTTTCTAAAAGTCACAAGTTTATAATTTTGCACAAAGAAATCTCTCTAATACTCAAGTACAAAACTCGACACAATAACTGAATATAGTAGTATTCATAACTATTTAGCAAAACAATCAAAGCCCGTCCTCGTCTTTGAAGGGAATGTCAGTATTAAATTGAACACTCCAGTCTCGCTGTCAAACTTGCAAATCGACGTCCTTTAAACAGGTTAGGGGAGAACCATTGCTGAAGGATTTTATTTCTATGAGAACCTGTCAAGGCAGTGTTGTCGTCACGACATCGAGACGGGATTGTCATTGCATTTTGATTTAAATACGTTAAGTGATGGAAAACATAGGCCAATGTGGAGTTTTAGTGAGTATAAAGCAAAGAAATAGAATTTAGAGGGAGACGTGAACAGAAAACATTCAAATTGAGATTCAGTTAATGAAATAATTCTGATCTGTAAACCCCACTTACCACCCCATCTCGAAAATTTATAATAGGCACAAATGGTTTGTCATATAACAAATTAAATTATTATCTTTAACTTTCCGTTTACACATTTCCTCAGCAATGGATATTTGAAATAAATTACAAGTAAAAAAACATGAACCTATACCGAGATTTGAACCCGGGACCTTAAAACTGTACAAGTGAGATAACATCGACCAATGTCTGGAGAGATCAGGGTGGCTTAGTTGGTAGAGCGTTACGACGGAATTTTAAAGGTCCCGGGTTCAAATCCCCTGTATTTGTCCATGTTTTTTTTTTCAGTTGTAATTTAATTAACAAATTAAAGCCCTTCAAATGCCATAAATTTCTGTAGTGAGAAAATAAAAATTGGTTGATGGATTCGTTAGCTACCCTCAAAAATGTTATTTTGAAAGTTATGATCAACAATTTTATATAGATTGGTTCAATATTTAAAATTGGACAAAGTTAATAGCATGAAATAAACAAGATCCAAGTTTACAGAACACTAAATGATTACAAGATTCTCGTAAAAGATGAAAAACTGTTTCGAGAACAGATTTGGACAACTCTTTTAGTCTTTTAAATAATATAAAATTATTGATATGTTTGTGTTCCTCACTGGACTGGAAATTATATTTATAAATACCTTAGTTTTGCAAATAATAATGCAATAATACAATTTTTTACATTTTTGTTAGATCTGAACTTACCTCTTCCACAACCCTCTCCCCGCTAACCAAGATAACCATGATTAGTAATGACGCAAGGACAGGACGACATGCACGTGTGCGGCTTTCCTAAACAAATCCCATACCTAATGAACTGTACCGAATGATTTGTGTTGTGCATACATATGTTTTTTGAAATTTGTAAATTTTTGTAGAAATTGACGACATAATATAAATGCCATTATCTTAAAGAATTGTAATTCGACAATGCCTGAACAATAGGCGAAACGCACGTCATCACACAGCGCCGAGGGCAAATTAGTCTCCACAGCGCCGAGGAGAATCAAAGTTTCTGCACAGTGAGGCAGAATTGACGAGGGTTAATATCTTCAATGCCGGGCTCAATGAGTTTAATCGGTGAAGGAGTAAATATTTGTCATATTTTATTAAACTAAATATACAATGTTACTTTAGAATTCGAGGAGTATTAGGTTAGGTTAGTTTAAGTAATGTCTGCAATGAAATGTATGCAAAAATTTCTCTACATAGTCATTCAAGATTATCTGCGAGCATCTCAAAAGTACGAGATAATAAAATTACATAAATTACATAAAGTACATCAAATTAATTATGTTACATTAGAATTCGAGGCATATCATGTCTGCAATGAAATGTATGCAACATTTCTCTACATAGTCATTCAAGATTATCTGCGAGCATCTCAAAAGTACGAGATAATAAAATTACATAAATTACATCAAATTAATTATGTTACTTTAGAATTCGAGGCGTATCATGTCTGCAATGAAATGTATGCA
>JAGFPH010000074.1:740524-784342 GCA_018207615.1 Philaenus spumarius
TTACATATATATTCTTTTTGAAATAAACGATTCAATTGTTACTAAGATTTTAACAAGTTTAATGATTTTGCACAAACTGATATTGTCTTTACTGAATGCACTTGACAATGATATTAAACTGTTAAAGTTGTGAAATTCATTTCCTGGGTAAAAAACTGATGGTTCTGTTCCTAACTAAAATTGTAGGCCCTACATTTTTTCTGAATTTCTTATTAAATTCATAAATTTATTCTGTAAAGTATTTATTTATAAAGTAAACCGGAATAAGAAATAAATTAACTTTACCTGTCTTTTTTATATCAAATTATTGAGACTTAAGCAAAACCACTATTAAATGATACGTAATGCAAACCTTTCTTTAGCTTTTACTCAAATACATCTTTAGATTCCAGTGTTTAGTTATACGTTCACAAGTTTTCGAATTGCATTATTTAATACTCTTTGGATCTTATTATCATCTATGTTCCTCGATCTTAGACAATGAAAGAAACTGCGGAACTCGGAATGATAAACCTGCCAATTTACTGACACATCCCAAAGCAAACAAACTCAATACAATGATCGATATACTGAGTTGCATAAATGCCTTCTTTGTGGTTACAAGTGTGTATTTAACAACATCATTCAAAATGATAAGTATTTTTAGTAAATTTCCATAGGAAAGATGAGCTATTACAGTGTCTTTTATGGTGAGACCTTAGGTCGAGACTAGTCGATCTTAGACTTCAGGACACGTTTTGGAGTGTCACTAAATATTTTATATATTTATGTATATTTGTGTTCGCACTTTAACAGCCACATTTTACCTCTGATTTGGTCCAAACGATGATTTTCTAAGTCGCTCGGACGAGCCCATTGGCCAAAAACCGGAAACACATTTTTTGACCGGAATTAACTAGTTTTTTTTTATTCGAAATAGAATAAACCTTTTTGGGATTTTTATCTAAAAAAAATTAATATAGATTATTCTGCACATTTTGTTCTTTGCACAACCTTAAAGCCCGTCTGGTTCCCCTTAATTGGTCAAAACGTAAAATACCTTAAAAGTACCACAAAAAGGTCGAGGTGCAAACTCGCAAATTGTCATCCATAATCCAAGGCCACAAGCAGAATGAAGCAGCATGTCAGCCGGGGCTGGAGGCTGAGGTGCAAATCAATTTCTACTAATATATTTAGTACACACAGGCAACTATTTAGCGCCTCCAAATAATTAGTTGAAACCCTAAAACATATAAACTTCATTTTGGAAATTGGCTCAACTCGTGTCAGCGGTGTGATCAAATTATTTTAAAATTCTAATTGTTCAGTTTGAACCTAAAAGCTTAAAATCTGAAATTTACAAATGCACACAATTTGAATTTTGTTTCTTCTTTGGAAGTGCTACAATTCCATCGTGCCAATGTACTAGCTCTGGTCATCCACAAGAGGTTACCTTTGGATCACTTTGATTTTTGGAGAAAAACATTACTTTTATAAAGCAGCCAGTTATGGAATTTACCGTACTTTCCGAACCTCTTTCTCAGAAAAGACAGCAAACCCTACGTACTATTTGCTTACAGTGGAGTGGTCTGCGTAAAGGCTGGAAGTGCCCTATCGTGTTACAGTGATTCCGTAGTTTAGTTTCTTGTGAGCACAGAGGTAAAATTGTAAATATTTTAGAATTTGTGTTATTTTGGTACGTATATATTTTGTATTATATTTGTGCATAAATATATATTTTTTCTTCCGTGTAACTTCTTGTTAATACTTCTTTTTTCAATACCCGGAGGTTACTTCCTTGAGCGATGGAAGGTCAATCAATAAATAACATTTATTTTATTAACCACAATAGTTTAAGTTGAGTTACGGAATTCCAAAACATTTAACTTTTATAATAGAAGTTCGGTCCACCACTCTAGATCATCATTCCAAAATAATATTACTAAAACAGAACTACACTGAAACCTTTTTTATCCGAAATTGATGGGACCAGACACTTTCCGGATAAATGAAATTTTGGATAAACCGATTCTGGCGTTTTTTACAGTTATTAGGCCTAAATTGCAATGTTAGCTGTTGTTATTACTTTATTTATTTTGCATCGTGTTGTATTTCTTACAAAATAATACATTATAATTATTATGACGGTAAATCAAGGGAAGTTGTGGAGACGAGCTCAATTACTGTATACCAAAATATTTACAGCATTTAAAAAACAAATTTTCAAAATTTAGTCCGGATAAACCAAATTTTCGGATAAATGAATTTCAGATAAACGAGGTTTTAGTGTACCTTTATTTTTCTGGGGTGAGGTTAGTAAAATAACCTCAAAATATTCTGTATACTATAGAGAATATGCAATAAAACACAAAGAATAAATAAAGTTAATTATACTTTAATAATAATTAAATTTTACATTAGCAATATGAGCAATAACCATTCAAAAATAAATTTAACAAGATGTGTGTATTACTAAAACTTAACACTGGAAGAAAACAAATAACACCATAGTTATATAACAAGTTTGCTACAATAGATATACATCAGTCTTGAAGGTTTATAAATGCAAAGCATATCAGTAAGTATGTATAACAATTGTGATGACATCAGATTGCTACCAAAAACATTGGTATCATTTTAGTTTCATTGCTTAGCAAAAACTTTTAAATAGATTTCCCTAGAGTTTCGGCTTCGGCAAAAGAAAAAGATCTGTTATCAATAATAAATAGCCTGCTAGGAAAATTATTTATAATGTGAATAAATATAGGTCTAAGCTTAAAACGGAAACCCGTTTATGTTTTCAGTAGCCAGCTTGCATCCCCATTCTTCCAACACCCTCCTCCACTGGCAGTCCCCTCATGGACGTACAGTTTCATGTCTGATTAATTTACCTATAAGAATTATTTTAATTTTTCTATAGAGAATCATGATATAAAGATAAAAAATGAAAAAGTTATAATTTTATTTTAAAGTTACAAAACTTAATGTTATTTAGAAACAAATTATTTTGTTAAAACTTTTTTTAAATACCAATGAATGTCAACTATCAAATATTAAATTATGTGCAATCAAAATTGTACATTGATACTGTATGCAACTGTTTTTCTTTTTTTTTCACATTAAAGCAAGATTTTATGCTTGTACACATGTAGTCACTAACAGAATTTTTTAAGTGTTAATAGAACCTTAACACTTAAATTTATGTATTTAAGTACAGAAACAACTTGAAACAATCTAATATTTTAATCAATATACTTTTTATGAAATTAAAAGAAAAATATGACCCTAAAATCGTCCCGAAAATTTTAAATTTTAATTTACTACTGACTGGTACCGATTGCCATATAAATTACTTTCGACTTTACAAACACCCATATTATTCACCTAAAATCAAACTGATAAAATTAAGCTCTGCAGTCAGGTACTAACCAATCAGCTAGAAGACTGCTTTTGCTCATTTATTACATGGCAATTTAATTTTCCAAACAGTTCACATTTATGTTTTACAGAAAAAAGTAAGACATTATTCACCTTATTTAGGATTAACAAAACTTAGACCACTATTCATTCAATCACAATTGTTATACATATCTAGAATTTCTTAAATGAGAAATTTAAGACAGTTTTACTTAAGAAACTACTTGAAATCAGAAAACAGAATTCGAAATAAACTCGACAGAAGTGATATTCAAGACTTATTTATTCAATTTTTAAATACTTAATATTAAATACTTAATATTTTGGAAATGTAGTTATCATTTAATACATTGTTTTTATTCATTTGCTATCATCTACTAAAATTTTACCGTACGCTTAGACTAGCGTCGCATATATGAGACGGCCAGCTCCTATCCACAGACTGCTGCCGCAAATGTGCGACGCCTGGTTTAATTGAAATAGACTAATGTTGCATATTTGTGGCAGTGTTATTTTGTTATTTAACTGCTAATTTTGAAGTACTAGTACATTTTATATACCTGATTTATTGGTATCAGTATGTAAGAAGGTCTGCTGCTCATATGCGGTGCTTGATCTGTAACTTTGACGATTTTGAATGTGGGAACGTGAAGACGTTAAGTTCTCATGAAAATTACCCCCTTTCTCACGCCACATGTCTTGGTTGTTTTCCCGCGTTTTTATGTGTCACATATGTGCGACGCTTGGTTTATAACAAATGTTACTAAGTCCTAATATGTGACGACTTCAAAAACATTGAAAACAGTAAAAAAACAAATATGTATTGCTTGACACACCTTTCAGGTTATTAAAAAGTATATTAACTCATTTGGACAAAATCGTACTTATGGTCTGTGGTGAATGTCACAACTGTTTATCCCAGTCTATGTGTATTGATTAATATTGTCAAGGTGGTCTGTGGCGAAAATCAGTGTGACTCATATATGCGATGCTCGGTAGCGAACGTATTTACCTGATATGTCATAAGAATAGTGAGTATTACTACAAAATAATTAGGACAGCTTTTTGTTTTACAGATAGTTCAGAACAGTTCTTATGAAGCCATAGTTGCATGGAATGTGAATATTTAACTCAAATTTGCCTACAATGGTGTAACTTTCATCAAACTAAAATTCAATCTGTTACTACTAATTTCATCCTCACATAAATATAGTTAAGATATATAAAGTATCCGAAAAAGAACGCCCTAGTTTTGAAAACTGCTAAAAAAGTATTTGTTAAAATAGAAGACTAATATTTTGCCGCAGTTGAGTATATTATTAAGTTTTAGTTTCGTACATTTTTAGTAAGGTTGGCACACCTGTTTGGCCTTGAGCATGTCGTTTGTAGTTTTACCACATTACGCAATGCTATCAGTGCCACACTCGACTGTCATTGCAAAGACTACTCCACAGCAAAAAAATACAGTGTGTATTTGGTTAGTGGAAAAAATTCTGTTACTACTGTGTAGCTTATTTTCAGACTTGAATATGGTGGTAATGCATCTGATCCCACCAGCCGTGGCACCTGACGCAATAGGAGACCCTTTACTTTCAGGCGCCACGGCTGGTGGAATAGAGTATAAAACAATCCGTAATTGGTTAAAATATTTTAAAGAGACTGGTAATGTTTTAAAAAGTATATCACCAGGTATTCCACCTGTTTCAGCGGAGAATGTAGAGAGAATCCGAGCTTCATGTTTTCGTAGTCCAAGATCAACTGATTATGACGTGGTACGTAAAAAGCTTAAAATATATGCTTATAGAATCCAATTGGTACGTAAAATAAAACCAAATGACAAAGGCTTAACGTTCGAATTTTATGTTGTCACTCTCGACAAAATTGATGATAAACCAGATTATTTAAACAATATCTTATTTACAGATGAGCGACTTTCCATGTCAATGGGACTGTCAACCTCCACAACTGCCGAATTTGAGGGTCTGAGAAACCGCATGAAATCGTTACAAAACCAGCAAGGTACGCCAAAGGTTAATGAGGTGGAGCCTAATGAATGACAGAGTTGTTGAAACTTTTATTTTTGCTGAGAACACAATGACTGGTGATAAGTACTGTGATATGCTGGAATTCTGTGTTCCCACAGTTGGCCGACATTGAGGCAGAGAAAGGACTATTGAAATTCCAGTAAAATGATGCTCCGTCCCACTACAGTAATCGTGTGAGTACAGCTTCAGACCCATGTTTCCCAGGAAGATGGATAGGTAGAGTGGCCTGATAGCATGGTCTCACAGAAGCCCAGACATAACACCGCTAGATTTTTCTCTATGGGGTCATGTTAAGAACTTGGTGTATGCAGAAAAGAAAGTGACATTACCCATCTTCATGAGAGAACCTTAGCGGCAGTATCATCAGTCACATATGTTAAGTAATAGATCGATATGTTAACATGGAGAGAAATCGAAAACCGGTTAGGTATCTGTAGGGCTACAAATGGATTTTAGTTCTTGTGGAATGACTGTAGACTAATGAAGGTCACAAGTGGAATAACAATGGGAAATAGCAGGATTCAATCTACTACAGCCCGAACTATAAAGTATTAGATACCACCTTACCAACCGTGCTATCGCAGCTCTTTATTACTGTGGATGAATCAATCTTTTCTCGTGCATTCTTTTCTTCTAGCATTTAATATATTATTTGTGAGAAAATGAATAAAATTGCTATAACAGGCTTAGTTTTAGTTGTACGCAAGTCACACCTTTTACATAAGTTAGGCAGTTGAAAAAAACCTTTCTAAAATCTTGTGTCATTTATTTTTGTACCTTTTCCCTCTGCAATTGCAATCAGGATAAACCAATATTAATAAGTAGTAACTCATCCTCCTTTAAAGTTAAACACAAGATTTTAGAAATATTAATTAAGTAAAACTATTTCTAATTAGGAAATTGAAGAGAATCAAAAGCGGTAATGTTTGTTTTCCAGTTTTAAAATTAGTAGTGAAATATAAACAAATCTTTGATTAACACCTGAAAGCAAGACATAGAGAAAATAACAATACCAAATGAAAATATACAAACTTAGACATTTTGCTTTACAAAGAATAACGTACAATGTTTACATTAAAACTATTAAAAGACTGTCATTTTAAAACATTGGATTGAAAATAATAGAAAACCTTCTCACATATAGTTTTTCCAATTTGTTTTAATTGTTACCAATTGATTATTTATAGCTCGAAAAGGCAAAAGTAGTTAGTTTAATTGAGATCAAACGTTTACTCTCTTTCTAAAGAAGTTAATGCCAATCCTGCAGAAAAAGATTAACCTAGGTTGTTAACCTGATTTTTTGACTGACAGTATGTGCAATTGATTGATTATTGTCGCTACACAAACTCCCAAACATAACTTGTTATTCAAGTAGTATAGAAACAAATTTTTAACAAAGATTTGGTCGCAGTTCAACATTGTAAAGAGTTTTTGGTCTTTCATTAGAGATGTGTATTCGTTTTAATTTTGACAGTGGTAGGCTGTAATTCACTTAAAAACATGTTTTCTGTTTCTTTATGTCTAGCCATAAGTACTTGATGTAAATCTTCCAAGCACTGTGTTCAATTTTATTTATTAATTTGTTGTTAAAATGCTGCTTGTATTATTGCAGACAACTATCAGAAATTAATTTTTTAAAGTTTAATAACCTAAACAAATTGTATTATACCATTTTAAAATGCTAACCCGATTTCATAACACAATTAATTTAGTCATTAAATGTATGCAATAAATTCGCCCTGTTTACACCACCACGCGAATACAAAAATGACAAATGTTTTGTTTTTTTTTACCCACTGCTACAATAATACAATATTAATTCGCCCTATATGTGAGAAAGCATGAACTATGAAGTACATGAACATTCATTCTAAAAATTTATTTTAACGACTACTGGTTAATTTATAAATTTCTACGATTATGTAACACTAGGAAAAATTTAGTATTTAACCATTTAAAACATGCTCTACAAAATATATAACAATCTAATCTTTAGTGATTTCAGTATCCAATATAAGAATAACTACACTTTTAAGGCACAATATTTAAATGCAAGAGCATTTAACATTTTAATCTATCACAATAACTTAATACTTGATCAAACATCATAACAGTGGTTTACAGTAAGTCTAACCAAAGATAGAAATATGAACACAATTTAAGCAGAATAATTTGATCTCTATATTGGCATAGTTTTCAGAGCTTTGTTTGCAGTGAGTGAAAGGAATAGACTACAAAATTGATTAATAATGAATTACAACTAGAACCATGCAATTACTTAATTACAACTGAAATTGGACAATAAAATAAAAATAATCCCTTTTAGAATATAGATAAACAAGAACAATTGATCCGTTTTGTAAATGCAATGCCCCTTGTGCAAACGCCAAATTTACTCTTTTTGACTATGAATACTATACAAATATTTAACATTAGATTTGTTGTTCTTTAGTATTCAGACAAATTAAACTTTTAGGGGTTTTATGAATTTAAAAAACACAAAATAAAATGTCTCTATGTCAAAATAGAATGAGGTAGCAACTCTTTAGTCCCAGACTTAGTTTATTTGTTAGATTTACTTTATTGACCATTTTTTAGCAAAAAATAAAATAAAATTACTTTAAATATAAAACACAAAAATGTTAGACGAGGAAAGAAATTAATACTTATGTGCTAAAGTTTCTAAAACAGTATCGTATATTTATAAAGTGAATGAATAAAAATACATTTTTGTAAAAGTAAAAGATAAATACAGTTAGTTCTAAAGGTTATTAAACAAAACATTAAATCTTTGACAAAGCCAATATATCAGCTTACAAAATTAGCTCTGAAAACGGCCACCAACCTTTATATCAGCTTGTTATTCGTTTAGTGATTACAAACTTATTTTTTACTATTTCAGTTCAAATTTGCTTGTTATGTAGTGAAAGGAGAATAAACAAATTGTTTGTTACTACTGATCAAATCGAGATTAAAAGTTTTTTTTATTTTCCTCTAAATTTGTTGTTTATTTATGAATTTACAGGTACAGAATAAACAAATGTATTAGAAAATAACCAATTAAACTCTATATTATGTTTAGTTATACCTGTTTGACTCCAAAATAAAAATAATAAAACTTATGAATCCCCAAAAATAAATATTAAAAAAAACATATTCCTTTTTTAGATGTATAGTACATATTTTTACACAAGAAGTAAAAAAGTACAACTCTACTAGTATTTTTTAGATTAGTTACACATTTTTTATAACATGACAAAACTACCATTTTAATCCTGACCTTTTTGGCATACAAGTGCTGTTTTAATCACTGGCTTTTATAGGATCGAATGTTATGTTTTTGCCTGGCCTTAAAAGGGTTAAATGACTGTATTGCTATTGTTAAAACTAAATACAAGTTTACTTAGTTCATTTATTTTGTTATTCGCCATTCCGACTACTGTTATAAATCAATATAATTTGAACAACTTACCGTCGTCAGTAGTCAAATTTGCCGTATGTACACGACCCGTTTCGGCTATTCAGCCATTATCAAGTGGTTTGGAGGAAATCCTCAGTTGTCATGGAACACTTAACATTTAACACATAACACAAAATTCACAAACATTTAAATAATTTAAAAATCACTTTTGTTAAAAACATGTCCGGTGGGCCCACTGTTTCGCACTGAACTATTTCTTATCTTAGAGAAATGTAGGAACTGGTTTGTGATTAGGAAAAGTGATTCAAAAAAATGTATTAACTATCTGATTTACTTAATATATGTATATCTCAGAACTATTTTCAATTCAATAACAAATATTATGCCCAAAACAACGGATTAGTCATGGGATGCCCTTTGTCGAATATCATGGCAGAAATATTTTTAATTAATATAGAAAACAATAGCATCATTAATATTAACAATAAACACAATAAAAACATCGTCTACTATCATAGATATGTAGACGACATTATTGTTATGTACCAAGGAACTTGTAGACAAATTCAAAGTTTTGCAACATACCTCAACAGCATACATCCAAATTTAAAATTCACAACCGAAATACAGAACAACAATTCAATTAATTTTCTAGATCTAACCATAACAATATTGAATGGCAACCATAATTTCAAAATATACAGGAAACCCACTCACACAAACCATACTATTCACGCCACCTCTAACCATACATCTTCCCATAAAATGGCAGCCTACAATAGTTTTATACACAGACTTCGCAATATACCTATGACACATGAAAACTTTCAAGAAGAATTCAACACAATAAAATATATTGCCATTAGTAATGGATACTTACCATCCATTATTGACAAAATATTTAATAAACAAGAGAAGAAATCTACAAGACCCAATACTAAATCTGAAAACAAGTATATTGTTTTACAATATCACAAACAGTTAGCATACAATATAGGCAATGTTTTCCTTAAACAAGGGTATTCCACAGCGTTCAAAACCAAGAACAATTTACAGAGTATTATTAACTCAAAAAAAGTGATAGGTTATAAATTTGACAGCACAGGCATTTACGAAATCTCTTACACTGATTGCCCAATGAAATACATTGGACAAACAGGTAGATCCTTTAGAAAGAGGTTCAAAGAACATATCCTGACACCCAAACAAATGCTACGTCAAAGAAAAGTTGAATCGAAATACACCGAACATCTCATTCTAAACAACCATAAATATAAAACGATCGATGACAACTTGAAAATACTCCACCACTGTAAAAAAGGAAAATTTATGAATGCACTTGAACAATACGAGATATATAAAATGTTCAAAAATAATCCAGATACAATACTTAACGAAAAATTACATTTTGAATCGAACTCATTACATGATACCATAATAGCAGAAACACAATAGACCGTACCGTTCCTCTCTCTTACTTTTCCTAATCACAAACCAGTTCCTACATTTCTCTAAGATAAGAAATAGTTCAGTGCGAAACAGTGGGCTCACCAAACATGTTTTTAACAAAAGTGATTTTTAAATTATTTAAATGTTTTGTGAATTTTGTGTTATGTGTTAAGTGTTCCATGACAATGGAGGATTTCCTCCAAACCACTTGATAATAGCTGAATAGCCGAAACGGCCGTCGTGTACATACGGCAAATTTGACTACTGACGACGGTAAGTTGTTCAAATTATATTGATTTACTTAGTTGTTTAATGTTTATTCTTTTGTAATCTATAGTGCATATTAGTAAACACTCCTGCTTTAACCTAATGCTCGTTCTGGTCTCTAAATTCTTTTCTTATTCAGTCGACTCTGTATAATGAAAAACCAAAGGGACCAACCAAAAATTATAATTAGAAAAATCAACAATGATAAATTATGTGTTTAAAAATATCAGAACAATGAACCTATGGAATATAATTAAGAAATAAAATATACAATAGTATTTATATTTTAAGGTTGTTTTTTTACAAAAAACTAAATCTTAGTTTGATTTTTGCAATTCATATACATAAAGGGCATTTAAAGGCTGAAAGACAGATTCAGAATTCAAAAGTCTGTAGCAATTTCTGACTTCTTGTTTAAACTAATTTCTAACTTATTGAAAAAAGCAACTTCTTCTGCAAAAGTAATGTCTTGTATTGAACCCGAGATGTTACAGACATTGTACAGTAGGCCTAATTTTGAAATTAAACACACACAACAAATATTTGGCTTGGCAGTAACACAAACAGCACAGTATATGAAGCAGTGCCGTAACTACCACCGGGGCAGAGCCCTGGGCTCACCCGGCCCTATGGCTCTACTTGGATTTCTATGGGATAAATGTAAAAAAGTGTATTTTGGACGTCATTTGCTGAGAAATCTATCCAAAACGACTTAATTGTTATAAAATATGAATTTTTAATGTGTTTAATAGAACATTTACTTATACAAAGTTCTTTGAAGCCAGGGGGCTCCTAGACCCTTTTAGAAAAAGATTCAGTATTTCACAGCGAAACCTAGTGAAGTAACTTCTAATATGTGTGTGCGTTGGGGTATAGAACTCGGTTTTGCCCAAAATAGAATCGTTAAAACAAAGAAGCACTTTGATGAACTGAGCGAGGATGAAAGGCTGCAAGATCCAAAAACTTGCTTCAAAATGACTGTCTTTTACCCCATGATAGACACGTTATGTGGGCAACTGGACGCATGATTTCAAGGAATGAAGTCAGTTTTTGAACATGTACAAAATTGTTCAACCTGAATTTGTTGACCTGAATCAAGCGAAAATGACGTTCAAACGGAAGCCGTCAACTTCATGAAACTATTTCCTGTTGACATTTCGGCGTGATTGATTTTTCTCAGCAAAAGTCAGAAAAAAGGAATTTTAATGGATGGACAAGATTCTAGTCTTGAATAAAGTAGAACCCCTCTTAACCGACCTCGGATCAACGGGTCCTCGGATTAACCGGCCTATCCCAAGGAACAACAGAATCAAATATATTAACTGGCCGAAGTTTCAAACATTGATTGTTTGACGTACATTTCTTAAAAAATAAAGCGGGGTGACGCAACGTTAGGTGTGCGGCAGGGGAAAAGGGGAGGAGAGGCGCAAAAAAGAAACAAAGGAAGCCGCATTGTCAATTGATTCAAAGAAAAAATACAATTGTCGCGGAAGCAAGATTTGATTCCCCTCTTGCTTCTGCGGCAACTGTATTTTTTCTTAGAATCAATTAACAAAGCGGCATCCTTTGTTTGTCTTTCTTCGTCTGGTGCTTTGTTGGAACCTTTAATGAATTTCGTGAGAACAAAATTTCTTGTATATATAAATTAGTATATGTACATTAAGTTTTCAAAGTTTATGTAAGTTAAAATGTTTAATTTGGTGTTTTTTTGCTTATGTATGTACAGTACATACAATAAAATGAGATGCAATAACATCTTATTTACTTGGTTATTTATGAAATATATTTTGTAGGGTATTTTTGAACAAACATCTATTTTTTATGGGAACCTCGGATCAACCGGCCAAACTCGTAACCGGTCAGGGTCTCGGTCCCGACCAGACCGGTTAAGAGGGGTTCTACTGTATTAACTTATTGTTCTTTGCTTGCAACAATACATTTGCTTTCGTTTTGAACTTGTGTGATAATTTCAAATCATGTCCCACACTCACTTGCATTATTTCCTTTACAATAATTACCTTTCTTTCCTTTATATATTTTAATATCAAAAGTTGAAACTAATTTAAGTAACTTGAAACTAATTATGGAACAAATTTAATGTAAATTTGTTTGTAAAGACCAGTTCATGTAGCCTAAGTTATGAGTGTAGTTTTGTAGTGGCCTGAATGACACAGGTTACAAAGGTAGATCGAGATAGAGGGTAACAAATCGTTCATTGTTTCAATATAACGACTCATCACTTTTGCCGTACGAATAAACAAATGAAACACAGAGATGATAAGGAGTGGGGTAAGTATTCAGATCTGTTAGTTAGGTCATTTAACTAATAATCTCAGAGGATACAAAACTCAGGATCACCCATATTTTCATACAACATTTTCTTTATAAGTAGCCTGGGAAAACTGATGAATTTGCATATCTTTTGAAAAAAGACAGTGTCTAAACATTTTGTAATCCAAAAGAGCTAAATGATTTGTTTACAGTTCACTTCAAATTATTTAGTAGTATAAAAAAAACTTCAATTATCAATGATGTTTTAACAATGCGTTACAGAGGAAATTCTAGGGACAACGGAAAACTTTGAACTATCCAGGATATCAAATTAAAAAATTTTGAATTAATCAGAGTCAACTGCATTGACAAAGTTGAAAGCCCTTATTTGGGAGTAATGGCACGGCACACTAAAATAACACAAACTTGTATAACTAGGTGTAAGGAAGACAGCATTTGTTTTTACAATATGAAATTTTTTTTTAATAATTATTGTTTGGTTAGTCTTTTATGTGCAATAAATAAGAAGAAATAATAAAAAGTTCTTTTACCAACTCTATAAAACTTCTTTAAGCATTTTGGTACTAAACAAAAATAGAAAAACAAACAATTCATGGCAGAAAAATCTAAACAAAACAGTTAAAATTACTCAAAAATCAGTTGATAAATTTGGCCTAGTTAAAAACCTCTAATCTGATTTTTAATTAGTTTATTATAAAAGTAGATCTAGAAAGGTACCAAAATTCTTTCATAAATAGGAAAAAATTTAAATTCTCCTTAATATTTTGTCGCAGAATGCTCAATTTTAAAAATAAATCCTAAAACATACATTTCCCTACAAAAATCTAGATTTACAATGATTAACACCCTTTCACTTTACGAAAAACATCATATATTGTTCAACTTCAAAAACACTTGTTTCTTTAAACAAATGTCACTTTGGATTTAAATGTCCGTCAAACAAATTGGGAAAGTAAATAACACTCTCGACCAATAAGAGTCATGAATATTGGCTCCAGACTTACTGACCCTACAACTACTTTAAATCTATAATCTATAATGGTGTCTGTACAAAACCAAAGGCAATTATCTATAAGATTAAACTACATAGAAATGTAATAACCCACTCTACTTAAGATAATTACTGAAATTATCTATAATGAATTAAAAGCAAGCAAATAAAGTTATATTTTTTGTCTTTTAAAATTGTTGTACATTTAATAGTAAATTGATACACCACTTTAAAATTTTCCTATATCTAAATGATCGAATAGACTACTAAAATTTATGAGTAAACAGTAACGATAAAAAACCATACATAATAATTAGTCTTCTATTAAAATTAAAATTCTTTAGCACAGTTGCTACAAACTATCCATAGTTATAAATATATTATAACAAACAATCTATAACATTATATAAACATGAATCAAAAGTAAATTCAATTATTCAATATTTCTGCTAAAAATAGACCTAATTTTAATTTTTTTGTAACAAGTAAAATATGAATTGATTGTCGACACTTTTATGAAATATATATATATATAAGGATTTTATCTACGATAAATAGATAACTTTAATATAATTTGTTTGACTACACCTAATAAATAAATAGTTATTACTGTTGGAAGCGAGTTAGAAGTTGTTTTGTTGCTTTGGCCATGTTGTATGCGCATAGACGTACTTTCTCTGCACTGCTTTCTAGACCTGCGCACTCAGCTTGTAAACGTACTGTGCTTGTGTTTAGTTGTCGCAGTGCGATACGCACGATTTCATCTCCTGGCTTCTAAAATAATATAATAAAAGTTGTGAATATTCAGAGTGATTCAGAAAGAAACGGAGAAACTTTCAGGACGTGTTCTGCTAGTGAAAATAAAGAAAAAATTCATATAAACACACGTTCGGAAATGCTTCGTTTTCCAGTTATCCACCATTTTGTTTTTTTACAAAATACTAATATCTTTGGAGGTAGGAAATAAATGGAACACAAATTTTGGATACATATTTGGTATGACATTTTTTACCCATGTTAAAAAACTAAAACATTTTTCATATATTTTTAAATGGCGGCTGTTTAATATTTTTAATGTAAAATATCTCAAAAACCGCTAACTTTACAAAAAATTTCAAGAAACAAAAAATGTCCTTTTTTAATGAGAAACATAGTATTTTTTTAAAAATAAATCTGTAACTTAACTCTACAACTGTCCATGTTAATTCTTTGCAATGTCAAGCCATTTCGGTACGTGTTTAAGAATATTTTCAAAAATTCACCAAATATAGTAGTTATAAACCAATCCAAAAGTGTTCTATAGCTTTTTTGTAGAGAAAGGTTCAAAGAATTCATATATGCCAGTAAAAAATTTATTGATGTAAAATTTACAAAGTTATTAGCTCAAGAAACACGAAAGGAAAAAGTTCAACTTTAGGCCTACATAAAAATAAGTAAACATTTTTTGTAATTTTTTTCAAAATGTACGAAAGTTTTTTAATTTAATTCTAAATATAACTGTATAAAAATATATATCAATTTCAAATTTCTTATTTTGAAAACACCAGTTTTTATGTTCCTATTACAAGACTGCTAACAAAACTAGTCCTAGTTTGAATAGTAATTTAGGAATATATGCTTTGCCCAAAAATGAAATATTATTATAACATAGTGTAGAGATAGTCCGGTCAATTTAGACCAAAAAATAAGAGTAAAGCTACATAAATTCCCACCAAGCTGAAAATCAGTAAGATTGTTAAAAATATGATTAAAAATAAAATTTGAAAGTTCCCCATCTTTTCCCTGTATGGAAAAAAATTTATTGAAGGTCAAAGGTCAAAAAAATGAGTTTTTCGCGATTTTCAGCAAAACGGTAAGTTTTATCTTAAAAATAATTCAGAGAAAAATTGTAGATCATAAAATTATCTACAAAAAATGTACCAATACTTTTTTCCTACGAGCCACCGTTTTTGAGATATAACGATTCAAAAAGTTATAAAAGTTGTAATCGTCATAATATGCATGAGTACGCCACGTATATACATATCTATAGTTGTAATTGTAATATATGTTAAAATATTTTTCTATCGGTCATTGTAACTTACACTTATAATATAAAATATACATAAGATATAACTATAAAAATATCAGGTAAACTGAAAAAACTGTCGTATTTGATGGCTATAATGATTGCACGAGAAATACCAAAGCTGCAGAACAACGTCGTCGAACTTTAGCAACATCTACATCAATTGATATTTTATTTGATGAAAATATGACAGTTCCAACCACTCAACAAAAATTTCTTACAAATACTCATAACAAGTCTCGGTTCATTTCAATGTTGAAAGAAAAATTTACTGCTGAAAATATATTGGTAAAACAAGCTAATAATGATGCTGATGTATTCAAAATTGAAACAGCAATAGAACAATTCAATTTGACAAATACAACTATTGTTGTTGGTGAAGATGTAGACTTACTCGTATTACTCACTGCTCAAACTCCAACTGAAAAAACTATTTTCTTCTTAAAACCAGGAAAAGCTCAACATCAATCGGAAATATATTCATCAAAAAGTTTATCTACTTTTGCAAAGTGTCAAAATCATGTACTATTTTTACACGCAATAACTGGCTGTGATACAAAATCCGCATTTTACAGAAGGGGTAAAATAACAGTTTTCAAAATGTTTGAAAAACAAAATTTAGTTCAATGTGCTGAAGTTTTTAAAAATAGTAATTCAACTCGACAAGAAATTATCACTAACGGCATTCGCTTTCTTCTTTCTATGTACGGAGCTCCTAAAAAAACTACCTGCTTAGATAAGTATAGATATGCATGTTTCGTTAAAAATACTAAAAGTAAAAAACAAGTACAATTAGCTTGTCTTCCTCCAACCTCAGTTGCTGCTCATCAAAATCTTTTTCGGGTATATTACCAAGTTCAAGTGTGGCTTGGTTATCAGCTAGACCCTACAGACTGGGGTTGGAAGTTGGTCAACAATTCATTAGAACCAGTCCAAACTTTACTTCCACCTACGCCGGAAAAACTGCTGAACACAATTTTTTGCAACTGCAAAAAGGGGTGCAGTGCTAAATGTGGTTGCAAAAAGTCGGACTGTTTTGTTCTCTGGCATGTACACATTGTCAAGGCCGGTCGTGCTCTAATATGGAATCACCAACAGTGGAGGATCCGTTTGAGTCCTACGAGGCGACATGCGATACATCGCTATTAACGCAGCTTACATGTACTCAGGATGAAAATGAAGAAGAACAAGAAGAAGAAGAAGAAGAACAAGACGAACAAGAACAAGAACATCAAGAAGAAGAACAAGAAGAAGAATTTGAAAGTTACGACTCGGACGAATAATTTCACTACTTTTTTAACTTAAATTGCTTTTATCTTTTCAATCTCTGCTAATATCCAATATTTTGCAACAGTTTCAAATTAAACAGGATCACAACAGACCCTTGGAATAGGCCTACTGGGGAAACCACGTCAAAAAAACGCGCTAAGTACACTACCTCATAGGTGGCGTGGAAACGTGTGCATATTATGACGATTACAACTTTTACAACTTTTTGAATCGTTATATCTCAATAACGGTGGCTCGTAGGAAAAAAAGTATTGATACATTTTTTGTAGATAATTTTATGATCTACAATTTTTCTCTGAAGTATTTTTATGATAAAACTTACCGTTTTGCTGAAAATCGTGAAAAACTCATTTTTTTGACCTTTGACTTGAATAAAATTTTTTCCATACAGGGGAAAGATGGGGAACTTTCAAATTTTATTTTTAATCATATTTTAAACAATCTTACTGATTTTCAGCTTGGTGGGAATTTATGTAGCACCGAATGTCTAAATTGACCGGACTAAGAATAAATCAAAGAATTATTGAATTGTATACTTGTAAATTATTGTTTTATAAAAGTATTTGACTTAGCTTTACTTGAATCACACGAATCCTACACAAGATACCATGTGAAAAGCCTTTACATTTTTGAATTTCCCACTTGTCTGCATTTCCCAGGACTGTACGAATAAAACCATTTGAGTAAATGTGGTTTGCTTTACACGAAATGGAAGATTGAACTTTTGTCTACAAAAAGATATAAACATATCTACAGACTTGGGATTAACGATTAAACAAATTAACGATTAAAATTAATCGTTAAAAAATTGGGTAACTTTTAACTTAATCATTAGTTTTAAAACTGATTAACTTTTAACTCTTAATCGTTAAAATATTGGTTAAAGATTAAAACTAACGTCCGTTAATTAACTTGGCGGATGCCCGGAAAGATTTGTCACAATGGAAATGCCGGCCGGGTGGGCGGGCCTGACGCGACAACATTCAATATTCCTTAGTTTGGGTTATTTATTGCTTACTGGCCGGCCGGAAGGGGTGGGGTGTCTAAAGAAAGATAGAACTATAAGAGGGTGGGGTGTATAAGGTACCTGGGCTATTAGCTAACGGTAACGTAAACAAACGAAACAACGCCGATAACACACCCATCAGTGTCATTCAATTAGCCCTTGGGTATTTGCATGCCATTATTACAGTTGGATAGTTTTGTTAATTTTGTATAAGTTGTTTAATTGTTTTGCCCTGTTATAGTGATTGACAGTTTAGATTTTATTTAGTGATTTAGTGATTGTTAATAGTGAGTTAGGGTCTAGTGTAGCAGTATTTTAATTTTTTACTTTTTCACTTTAATTTTATTATGTCTTTATTGTGGCCAGTCATTTTAAACTTTTATGAACAAATAACAAGGGAGGGAAATAGTTTAACATTTAAATGCCTATTGTGTTTACCGGTAACAAAATTTAAAACAATCAAGACTTCAGCAATTTCTGCCTCCAATTTAAGGACCCACTTATAAAGGTAAGTTGTGTTTTAGCCGTTTTAGGTTGTTGCTTATCCAATTTTTGTCGTCTATTATTTAGATGTTAGATTTATTTAGTGTTTTATTATAGGGCATACGTTCAAGGGCGTTTACATATAGCATTTTCATATATAGCATAGGGCGTTTGCAAGCATATTTTCAAAAATTCGCCAAATATAGTAATTACCATTTAGGCCTATCCAATTCGAAAGTGGTCTGTAGCTTTTTTGTAGAGAAAGGTTTAAAGAATTTATATATGTCAGTAAAAAAGTGATAGATGTAAATTTTACAAAGTTATTAGCTCAAGAAACAAAAAATGTTCAGTAATGAAAGGAAAAGGTTCAACTTTAGACCTACATAAAAAGTAGTCAACATTTTTGTATTTTTTTTTTTTTTTCAAAACGTACAAAAGTTTTTTAATTTAGTTCTAAAAAGAACTGTATCAATATATTTATCAATTTCAAATTTCTTGTAGAGTGTAGATAAATCAAAGAATTTAATTGAATAATTGTAAAATGTTGTTTTCTAAAAGAATTCATTTAGCGGTCATTGAATCACAAAATGATATCAAACGAATAAAAAATTCGAATAGGTTCCGAAAAATTACTTCGAAATACAAAACCGCAAATAGCGAAAACCAAATCTTATGGGAAAAGGAAGGTTATGTTCGTGACATACAGAACATTTTAAAACATTATGTATTAATACCTATAAATCCTATAATTCATTTATACATAAGATACAGGCAGTCCTTGTTATCGCGGTCCCGCTTTACGTGATTTCACTTTTACGCAGTAAAAAAAAGTAATTAAACGGTTTGGTATTTAAGCTGAGTTGTTTTGAGTGTAGGCTACAGTTGATAATTTCATAAGTTATGGAAGCGTTGTTTGTCATCTCACTCTCCCCTCAAGGTCTGGGAGATGACCTCAAGGCTCTCATAATTCATAACCAAACCGGTACCTCTACCCACCCCTACTTGCTCTATCATTGTTTGAGTTTGTCTATTTTTAGAACTTAGTCAAGTCGAAGCATCAAGCAATCTTTCGCTGTCAGTACCAGTAGCGAAAATATTCTAATCTAAAACGTAGTAAAAACTTAATTTCTTTCAAAATATTTTACTGTAATTTCAATTAATTCGCCTACAATTGTCCATGTTAATGTTTTTCAACGCCAAGCCATTTCGGTGCGTATGCAAGAATGTTTTCAAAAATTCGAAAAATATAGTAATAATTATAAAAAAATCTAATAGTGTTCCATAACTTTTTGTAGAGAAAGGTTCAAAGAAGTCATACATGGCAGTAAAAAAATGATTGATGCAAAATTTACAAAGTTATTAGCTCAAGAAACAAAAATTTTTAGTAACGAAAGGAAAAAGTTCAACTTTAGGCCTACATAAAGAGTAGTAAACATTTTTTGTAATTTTTTTCATAAATGTAAAAAGGTTTCGTAATTTAGTTTTAAATAGAACTGTATAAAAATATATATCAATTTGTTATTTTGAAAACATCAGTTTTTATGTTCCTACCACAAGACTGCTAACAAAACTAGGCCTAGATTGAATAGTAATTTAAATTTAGGAATGTATTCTTTGCCCAAAAATGAAATATTATTATAAGAAAGTGTAGAGAATAAATCAAAGAATTGAACCGTAAATTATTATTTCACTAAAGTATTTGAATTAGCTTTACTTGAATCACAAAATGAGATCAATCAAATGAAATGTCGCGCGTGCATATTGATAAGCCTTATGACGTGCCTTATTTTAACTTTTAACTTTAATCAGTTAATTTTTTTAACTTTAACCAGTTAATTTTTTCAGACATTAACTTTAACTTTAATCAGTTATTTTTTTCTGGCATTAACTTTAACTTTAATCAGTTAAATATTTTGGTTAACTTTCCCAAGTCTGCATATCTATACAAATATTTCGAATTGTAAGAGATCTTGAATGCAAAATGTTCTGTTTTATTAGTTGAAAACTGTCAAATTGCAAGGGTTTACAGAAACATTTATACTTTCAAAATTTGTTGGTGAAATATTCAATACAAGACAACTTAATTTGAGAAGTATAACACTGAGGCTGATCAATTGAGCAGTCTGACAGTTGTAGGGTTAAAAGATAACCGAGTTATTGGCTAAAAACTCAAAATTTTATATCTTAGAGTAGCTGTCTATATCCAAAATTAGTCCAGAACCAAATTATGAGAAAAATCATATAAATAAAGTCCATAATAAATTATTACAAACTTACGAAAAAGGGTTTTTATTACACCAAAACAAAACAGAACTGTAAACAAAAATTGTAAGTCAGTTTGAAAATGTATTTTAAAAGTAGGTTAAAGACAAGAAAACCTAAATTTATTTTGTAAACATTTGTTGCAATATGTAGAGGATAGTGGAATTCACCAGAACATAAAAGCGGATTTCTTCAATTATTTAAAATAATTTCTATACAGTCAAACCTGCATAATTCAAACTTCTATAATTCAAATTTCTAGTATGATTGTTCTTATATAACAATAAGGAATTGATTTGAGAAAAAAGATCGACAATAAAGATTGAAAAACAAAATTTGTTTGAAATGACGAAAACGGATGAACCAAGTGGCAACAACACTCCTAGTGCCTAGCTGTTGTATCTAATGCTTCCTTCTTTCTGACGGAAATGGTATCCTTTTCACCGGATGCTTGTTGCGGCAACTTCCTTGCCGCAAAACAGATGGAAAACGTGAAGAAAACAAAACCAGTTTTCATTGCAATTTGGTTTCAGGCGTTTTCATCAAGCATAGGCTCTATGTATGTCTCTATTATTTAACTTATTTTGTAAAACAATAAATGTACTTTTTTTCACAAACATCTTTTTAATTTCTCCTGTTTTTATGTTAAAAAATCGGTATTTTTTCTGAACTCTGTTGGAATAACAGGACTCTACTGTACTGTATATTGTAAAAGTACAGTATTTTGAAAAATAAAATTTATGTGTTAAATTTTTGATTATGGAGTTAATTTTTTTACAGTACAGTAGCGTACATGTATTTACCTCTTCTTTTTGAGTGAACATATGTAATTTGAATTTTTGGATAGTTCAAATTTCTTCCATGGTCCCTTCAACTTCGAATTATCTAATTTTGACTGTATAATAATATTATGCAGAAGAAGGAAACTTGTGTTTATTAAACACCAGATTTCAATTTCTTTATTTAACGTCAGATCATCACAAACCAATCAGAATATTTTGCTTTAGCAAATGTAAGATGAGATTAAAATTTGTTCTATTCCAGCGGTTTTTCAAAGAAAAAAATTTTATTCCTAAATTATTAAAGATCTAAGGATAAAGACCAGTTCACCATCTTGTCCACATTTGTTTCGGTATTTTTCAAACAAAAACCATTACCTCAAATAATTTAAAAGTAACTAACCGAAACACATTGCTTAAATTAACGAACACTTACCTGAGGAAATATAGCGGTTAGTTCGGCAACTGCGACACGAATCCTCTCTGCACATGGCAGAAAGGCATGCCTAGTGTCTGGAGCTTGCATCGTAGCCCACAGCTCCTGTATCCGCTTGGTCACTTGATCGGTTCTGCGCACGACTTCTTCCGACTGAGGCATGACCCCCACTCCTACAGCCTAAAAATACATATTTACCTGAATACTGTTGCTGTGTGTGCTAACAACTTGACATTATTATTAAATCCAAACAAACAAAGACAAAAATTATTAGACATTTAAAAGAATATGTATAAAACTGATCCAATACCCACTACATATCTGTTTAACACGTTCACTACTAAGGACGCACATGTGAGCTTGACACTGAACACTATGAGAAGCGGCCGACGCACAGTGCATTGCACGCCAACCCTCGTATTGAGAGTATTTTCAATACAGAATGCATTGCGTGCTTCGCATGCCAATTTTACGCCTATTTACATGCGTCCGCTTTAAAATATTAGTTATTATTACATAGAAAGGTTCAAAAATAAAAAAAAATTAGTAATTTCTACTCATTTAGGCTATAAATATAAAAAATAAAAAGTTCCTAGCATGGGAAATTTGCGTAGCAGTGAACGTGTTAAGGGTGAGGTAAACATCCACTAATTCGTTTGAATTGTCACATTAGAAAGCGGTGTGGAAAAATGTTTGTTTTTTTTTCCCCACACCCCCTGCCCATCGCGCCAAGGCGAGGCCAAGTGCCAGGATGCACTCTGATATCTGTACTTTTAACTACTAACTCATCAAATACATATCTCGGATGGTCTCAGATATGCAGTTAGAATTACAACTTGTTTTATATAATATACTAGAGACTCAGCCCCTACTCGCTTCGCTTACCAACCCTGGTGAAGCCAATGCAAACAGATTATTGTATACTCTGAAATTTTCTCAGAAATTACAATTGAGCGGAGACCTATTCATAGCTAATGTAAGTCAGAGATCGAAATAGACAAGACCATCCCTAATAATTCGAATTGCGGGGTAATTTCACCCTTAATATGTAAATATCAACATTTCAAACAAATTTTGGTATTACCAACTAAAAGAAACAATATAATATGTAACACCAGAGGTTTTACTTATAATAAAGCAAGCCTTTTGTTTGCTTTTACCTAATCTAAAAAAAAAAACTGTTAGTTGTGAATAATAATTACCTGATTCTAAATTTGCCAAATTGAAATTTTAACGTTTAAATAAATGTTTTTTGATTCATTGTAGGCCAAACCTAAAATTATTTAAATTTTTTGATCAAATTCAGCCGTTTTATTTATAATATGTAACAACAAATGTTTGAATTGAATTATAATATAAGGATTTTTCGTTTATTTTTATTTGTGTTTGCTTTTAGTTTGTCCAGCTAACTTAAAAATAGCTGTTGGTTTTGAAGAATCATAAACTGATTCTAAATTTGCTAAGGATGGTTGCTAAGCTTTTGATCCGAATTTAGTTGTTTTATCTGTTATCAGGCTGGAAGTGAACCCACAAATTTTGACTATTTTTACAGCCAGGACAAAGCAGCTTATATATATAGATGTTCGATAGAAATAAAATCTTATCGTTTTGCAAAACGAGTGTACCTTTTTTTATTAACAAATCACTATCTCTATATATATAAAATCGAAATACCACTGAATCACTGATGATCACTATATCTCAAAAACGACAAAACATATTAACTTGAGACTTAACATAGTGGTTCTCTTTATGTTCTAGATGTGCATTAAGACAGGATTTTAAAATATGTTGCGTTTAAGGTTATTAAAATGTAAAAAGCATTAGAAACATAGAAAAAATCCAAATACCACTGACTGGCCGATGATCACTATTTCTTAAAAACTACCATACGTATTAACTTGAGACTTAACATAGTCGTTCCCCTTATACTCTAGATGGGATTTTAAAATATTTTGCGTTTAAGGTTATTAAAAAGTAAAAAGCGTTAGAAAGTAGGTTCTTTAAATAAGCATATAAAAAGGCTGTCGTTCGACAGGTATTAATAAAACTACAAGATGAATATTTTATAAACTTAAGCTAAGAAAGTAGTACATAGTGTAAATAGCGTATTAACAAAGAGTATATGTGATGCTTTTGAAATTGATATTTCTTTTTTATCGAGCTTAACCTGTAGCGAAGCACGGGCACCATATTTATATAAATATGACACTATTTGTGATATCATTTGAGTTGTTGATTGTAAGAAAGGTACAAAACACATCGATAAGATGTAAGAAACTAAATTTTCTTTATGGTAAAACTTCAAAGATATTAACAAACCAGTTGTAATATTTACCTGGGAACGCAATGATTCTCTGGTTTCATACATGGAGACAGGTCTTTGAGGAAGAGTTCGTACGTCTAGGACGGGCTCAGTTTCTGTATGATCCATATTCACACCCAAACTACTGTGTTGCATTGCCGTGCGTAAATCATTATTTTCCTTGGTTACTTGTTCCACCTACATCAAAATACAAATCCAGTAACAGTTCCTTATTAACAGGTGAGGATCCTCTTTCGAAATTGGTATCAAATTAGTTCTTTTTTTCTTTTATAATGGTAAAAAATGTAAATATTGCACTAATTCTTCTCAATTTTTTTAACAAACAGTAGCTCTATTTTAATTTTGTATGGTACAACAAATCTGTGGATTTAAATGCAGAACAATAAAGTTTGGATAGCTCTTTTATTACTTCTTACTAGGGAAGGGTCATCAAAATAGTTGAAGCCTCAAATCTACAAATCTACTTGGATGATAGATTAGAAAATCAAATACAGAGAGTTTCGCTATTCCGAAATTCCGCCTATTCCGAACAGAGTTATAAAAAACACCGATTTTTTAAACATAAAAACAGGAGAAACAAAGACGTTCGTGAAAAAACGTACATTAATTAATTAAAAGCTGCCGCAAAAATTGTCCAGTGAAACTCATACAGGGTCTGTCATAAAGAAAGAAGGATTAGATACAACAGCTAGGCACTAGTACTGTTGTTGCCACCTGCCAGTTGCGTTCATCCGTTTTTGTTATCTCGAAGGAATTTTATTTTGTTCTCGACCTTTTTTGAAGACAATGCGGTACTAACGGACAGTTTGAACAACCTATCCCTTCCTTTTTTAGAAGAAAATGGAATCTTAACGCAACGGAAGGAAAAAAAACGGATGGTGTAAACATACACTAAGGTGAGGTCAAGAGCATTTGCTGTGTGTACGTGTGATATGAGTTCACTTTCAACGTTCACCTGCTCCTCGTGTTCCTCCGAGCTGATCAACGTTGTATAGAACTGACACTAGCAGATGTCCCCACACTTAATTTACGCCTTAACAAATCAATATGTTGATATTATTCACTAAATCCGTCTATTCTGAATTCCCTACTTCCGAACAGTGTTCAGTCCCAATTAGTTCAGAATAGAGAGACTCTACTGTAATAATCATACTTAACTGAATCTTGAATCCAAAGTCAAAGCTCCAAAACATCTGGGTCATTTGGGTAAATCTTACATTTTACTTCCATCTTCAGTTTTTTTTTACAAGTTGACTTTACATGATGAGTTTTAAACTATGTTTTAACGTTGGTAAATCAAAAATTTTATTTGGGCACCTTTCTCTTTTGCTGGCTGATGCTGACAATTATAAAACAACAATTTAACAAAGGTAATTCTTTAACTTAACCCAAATTGTATTCAGGCATGGTTTTCTTTCAGGGACCTTCACTGTTAAGTTTGAAACTATGATTTAACACTGGTAAATTAAATATTTAGCGCAAATCATATTCAGACTAATTTTTTTCATTTGCGGACTTTCATCTTTGTGCTGTATAATAGGTTTTAGCCCATTCTATTTTACAAAATTCTCCATTACAGTCGGGAGCACGAAATAAGGCGGGTGAGAATTTTTGCGCTGTTGGTAAAGCGAGGAGCGGTCGAGAATCGCTTTCTCTGCGGCATGATCTGGCAACACTGATTAGTGCTGCCAGATCGTGCCGCAGGGCAAGCGATTATAGATTGTTCCTCGCTTTGGCAGTCAAAAAGCTGTTTGGCAACAGCGCAAAAATTCTCACCCGCCTTATTTCGTTCTCCCGACTGTAGGATTCGATATTCAAAGATAAAGATTGGATTCGGATTCTAGAAAATTTGGATTCGACCCATCTCTACTTCTTGCCAACTCTGAATTACCTTCTATATCAAGTACAGTTGTAAGTTGTAATAAGATTGATTTGTGTTATCAATGATGTATTTACATAAGTTTTCATAAACAATTTTTTACTGATCGTCGACAATGAGATTATGTACCTTCAAGCAGTGGTAAACGATATAAATGAGACAGATGTAAATAAAATTGTAGTCTTAGTTTGGACAAATAAAACTAATAATGGGGAATTAATTACCTTATTTCAACCGCCGAGCACTCTAAAATATCCTTTTTGGATTACCGGTTTCGGTGGTTCATGCCACCATCATCAGATCAACCTCAAAATATATTTATTCCACTGTCGTAACAAACTATACACAATTAACATTAAACATTAAAAAACACAAACACTTGAACAAATTTAAATATATACACTGTATGAAAAATCAACTTCACATATCACATGAGGACTCCGTTACACATGTCATTTTGTGGAGGGCATGTGTAAAACTGTGGTCTTGTGCAATCTTACATATGAGATAAGGATGTCCAATCATGATGGTATTGGGTTAACATTTTTATCTCAGGTTGATGGCTGTGTTAAATAATTCATTAGATGAATAATGCAGTTTATCATATTTTGATGACATAATAAATTCCTCTAGGGATGACAGTAAACGGCCCTTTCCGCATGTATGAAGAATTTTTAGGTTATTGTGAACATTGACGTATTTGTGGTCAAAATCAATGAGGTGTTTGGCGAAACTGGATCTCTGTTCAAATAGTGTGGGTTTAGTTAGGTGTTTTTAAACCGTTTGGTGAAAGATCGTTCAGTTTGACCGATATAAAATTTAGAGCAATAGAGTAATCACTACACGTAATATTATACACACCTGACATGTTCATTCTATCAAAAGATGGATTAATATTCTTTGGCTTCAAAAAGTTGACGAGGTTATTTGTGGTTCTTTACGCCGGGATGATATTATGTTTTTTCAATTCTTTCTTTAAGTTGAATTCCAGTTTCCTGTTATACTCAATGGGTATATAATTTAGTTTCTTTCTATGAACCACTGAAACCGGTAATCCAAAACGGATATATTTTAGAGTAATCAACGGTTGAAATAAGGTAATTAATTACCCATTACTATAATAATTGTAATCTTGGAAGCTAAAAAACATCATGTTTAAAATAAAAATACCTTAGTATGAAGTCTGTGAACTTCAGCAGCTAATTCTGAAATGCGGAGTTGAGAAGCAGTCAATCGGGATCTTAACTCGTCCTCCACACTAGGCACTGCTACTACAGGCACAGTAGCAACTTCCTGGACTTCAGCTTTGCTCGCGATTGCAAGTTTAGATATACCTATACTATTCTCTTTGGATTTGCCAGCATTCGCTGCAACCTGAAATCAAAACACAATTGGAACTCAAATTCAAGATAAGCACAGCAGCTGAAAAAAGAGTTAAACCATCTTGTTGCTATACCACCAGAAATAAACTCTAGTTTCATCAAAGTATGAATATACAAAGCGTGTTAAAAAAATAGCAGGAATTTTGTATATTGAGAGTTGCATTAATCCGAATTTTCATTATTGTGTTGGTAAACATGTCTAAAAAGTGTTGGGTGATGATATTTCAAGTGTTAGAGAAGTAACGTTTGGTGTACCACAGGGTTCAACATTAGGACCAGTTTTATTCCTAATTTCTATAAATGATCTGCCCAACATTCTAAATATTCATAATCCATGCTCTGTATTGTATGCTAGTGATGCTAGTATACTGGCAGTAGATACAGATCTTAGAAACAAAATCCATAAGGCTGAGGCTATAGCTCATGATTGGTTTACAGCAAATGGGATTTTATTAAATCAAGAAAAAACTCAACAAATTTACAAAGTGAAGAAATATCTATAAAATGCTAGGATTGCATTTGGAGATTAAACTTGACTGGAAGCACCACTTAACCGAGTTAAATAAAAAAGTATCTAGAGTATTGCATTTGCTGTACAAAATGAAGCCACTAATTTCCTCTCATTATCTGCATAATAATATATACTTTGGTCTTTTTCAGTTGTATATTCAATATGGTTTCACGTTATGGGGTCATGCAACTAATAATGATGTCTTTATAAGGTATTGCATTATGTGCAGTGCAGGTCCCTTAGAGATGCAAGACGCTATTTAAATATCATAAGATTTTAAGTATATACAATTTATACATACAGATGGTCCCAAGATCTACAAAATTAAATCTTGATAAATTTCCCCTTAGAAGTGATCACTTTTCATACAATACTAGGGATAAATACAAAAAAAATGTTCCTCAGTTTCAACAAATTAAATAAATTAGGAGCTATGCATAAAATCATGTCATTTTTAATTACTTGCCTATGGCTGAAAGACTTGCATCATTTAAAAGGCTTGTTAAATATTACCCATATTACTCTTTAACCCTACAACTGTCAATGTTAATGTTTTGCAACGCCAAGTCATTTCGGTGCGTGTGCAAGCATATTTTCAAAAATTAGCCAAATATAGTAATTGTATACCAATCCAAAAGTGTTCTGTAGGCTACCTTTTTTGTAGAAAAAGGATTAAAAATCCATATATGTAATTAAAAAATTTATTGATGTAAAATTGTAAAATTTATTAGCTCAAGAAGCAAAAAATGTTCAGTAACGAAAGGAAAAAGTTCAACTTTAGGCCTACATAACAAGTAATAAACATTTTTTGTAATTTTTTCGTAAATGTAAAAAAGTTTCGTAATTTAGTTCTAAATAGAACTGTATAAAAACATTTATCTGTTTCAAATTTCTTATTTTGAAAACACCAGTTTTTATGTTCAAAATACACGATTGCTAACAAAACCGCCTAGTTTGAAACGTAATTTACTAATTTATGCTTTGCCCAAAAACGAAATATTATTATAACAAAGTGTAGAGAATAAATCAAAGAATTGAACTGTATAATTGTATATTACCTTATCATAAAAGTGTTTTACTTAGAATCAATTGAATTACAAAAGTGAGATGAAACAAATGAAACCTCGTGCGGACAAAGGAAATTCAAAATATGACCGTTGAAGACAGTGGAACAGCTTTGTTTTGCAAACTCAAGCGGTAGTATGAATTCTGTGCAAATATGAACTTTCAACTGCTGTTTGAATAACATCTAACCTGTCAAATATAGTTTGCTCTACACCAAACGAAAGATTGAACTTTGGTCTATAAATAGATATAAAAAAGTCTATTGAAATAATTCGAATTATAAGAGATATCTTGAACGCAAAATGTGCTGTTTTATTGGTTGAAATCTGAATAATTGCAAGGTTCTACAAAACACCCCACAACTTTAGAACTATTTGTTCGATTTTTGATTGGATGGCAGTTTCAGATAGGTAAAAGTGTGATGGATCCTTCAGTATACAGATATAACTCTGAAAAAATAACGGGCGAGCTGTAGGGAGAGACATAGAAACGGGAATTAAAGGTAGTTTCGGCGCATTAAAATTCACACGACTTTGGCTTTTAGAAAATTCAAAAACTGCAACGATGATTACGTATGTAAATATACGTTTTAGAAAAAACTTGTAAATGCAAAAATTAAAGTTTAGAACATTTCCTTTCCAACGGTTTTTGACTTATTGCGATTGGATGATTTTTAGTGGGTGAAATATTCAAGTCAAGTTGAGTTGTCACAGACTACACAATTCACTATGGCAGGGCGTTGAGACCACTCAATTTGAGTGGTCTGACAGTTAGAGGGTTAAAAAATGAATTCTTTACAAATAATTTAAAAGACTAGAATTTTGGTTAGACACAGTAGTGTAAATCAATGTTTTTATTATTATGTTTAGTACTGTTAAAATACCTTTCTTAGTATATGTCTATTTTAAGTTTTTAATGTAATTTAATTGTTAATAGTTTAATTTAATTTAATAGTTTTTTTATAATTTAATTTAATGTAACTTTGTGACTACATCTATTCCAAATATGTTTGGTGAATGAAAAATAAACTTATGATTATGAAAGAGCTTTATTAAGGATAGTAGAGTTATTTTTCGGGGGCGGGGGGGGGGAGGGAGAATTTTTCAATATTTTTCTAAAATTTTGTCCAAAAACCTATTGTATTCCTTTTCTCAAAATACTAAGGCTAACAAAACAGAGGTATTAAGAGTTACTTTGCAAGAAACTATAGCGGATAAAAATTTTGTGAAAAGTGATGAGAACTAAGTTTCCATTAATTCAAGTGGTGTTTGTCAATACTGTGCTTTGAAGCTTCGTCTCCTTTCACAGATTTCCATCATAAATCTATAATTAATTGAAGTAGTTCCAGAATGAAACCCTTGTGCATCCGTTATTTTTTACAAGGATTTCATCCCGTAGGTCACTCAACCTAAGTTATAAAACATAGCAATTAGTATAAAAAAAAGTAAAGCTAAGCCCTCTGGAATTCCCAGGTACTGAAACTTTTACTATTAGGAGTTGACAAACATGCACAGTAACAAAGCATTTGCAAGGTTGTATTAACCGAAAGTCCAGTTTACTTTCTTTACTTTTTTTATACTAATTACTATGTTTTATGACTTAGATTGAGTGACCTACTGGATGAAATCCTTATAAAAAATAACAGATGTATCATCTTTAACATTTCAATGTTATTTAAATGGGGAAAAGTTATAACTTTGATTGGCCATTATGTTGGATAGAGTCAACATACAGACCTCCGGTTTGTGCCAAGTGACACTCAATACGGGTTCTCATTTAAAATTTTTGACTTACCCCCAAAATACCCCATTTTTAGGAGAGGGGTTGAAATTTACGATGCGCCAAAAAACTCCATTTTTGTTCATGTTAACAATCCCCAAAGCAAATCTATCTATTTCCATTAATAAAAAAAAAAGGGGGGGACTTTTGGCACAAATGGTATATTTTTAGATTGTGAATGAAAGCAACCATACAAAGTTTTCTCAAATTTACTTCACTTTTACCAATTTTGAATTTATGTTCTAACACTTATAGTCCATGTAACAGGGACATGCAATTTTTAACTAGTAAATTCCCATAATGACTAAAACTTAGAAGGATGGTCTAGTAGATAATGAGATGCAATATACAATACTAAATATTTATAATTCACATATACATATATAAATTCATTTATGACGCAAAATAATTAAAACATAATGATTCAGATAAACCTAAAGTAAAAAATAAGCAGACTATATAAATAAAGAATAAAAAGCAGACTTAAAAACATTAATGAGTAAAAAATATATAATGTATATAAAGTGTATAAGAGTTCATAAAACAAAAAACGGTGGTGCGGTTAAAGAGAACAGTAAAAAAGGTAAAAGAAATGGTCACATAACAAACAATTTCAATCATTAAATAATTAGAAATAATAAAGTTGAAGAAAAACACATATATAAAAAACTTATAATACATAATACATGAATGTTTACATCAGGGCACACAGTAAATCTGAACTGGATCTGATCGATCGTAAAAACTTGGGTTGATCATAAAGGCCATGAACGGCTCTCTCAATAGACAAGATGGCGTTAAGTTGACTTGAACTGGTGTATGGTGTGAAGGTAACGTTTACAAAAATATGGTTTTTTGGTGCAGGAGAGTGATAGCTGATGTATCAAAGTAAACTTGGAGTGGTCTAGTGGTGGTGTGCGTTTTGGCGTTGAAGTTTAGTAAATGATCGACGAATAATCAAGACTTGTCCATTTTCAAACATGTGACTGGGTTACTAGGCCTACGACACTCTTCACAACATCATGTGCAACGCAGGTATCCAGTATTATCACAAAAATCCTAGGTATTCATCGAACTGTTTAAACTTTTTTATAGATTTTTTTTGGCCATAAAATCACATAAATTTAGTCTGCATTCAAAATTTAACTTTTTCACCTTAATTTTAAACTGCGTCTTAGCCTATTTCACATGGTTATAAATTGTATCTTATGTTAAGTCTTGAAAATTTGTCTTACTTAATTCACATGATAATGATAAATTTGTTTGTATATAATTATTTTCTTAAAATGAGTGAGTAAAAACATAGTTGTTTCACCACAATGTCTTGAATTCTTTTGATTAGCCATGACCTCCCGTCTAGCGAGTACTTTTGCAGTCAAGGATACACAACCTGAGAAGTTAAATTAATAATAAAGAATTTTTATAAATAACGATACATGCATAGTAAGTCAAGAAAGCATAGAAATAGGTTATATGTGGAATATTAAGTTTTTTTTTTAAGAGTTAATGTGAAGAAGTTTTATAAGGTTAAATAAAGGAAGTTTTTTAAGGTGAAAGGTGGATTTGTAAGTTGGAGCTAAGGTGAGTTATATGGTGAATAATTTTTATAGTGGAGGTTAAAGAGAAAGAAGTATTTTTTTTTTGTAGTTAAAGTTGAGTAATGATAGAGGAGTAATAAAGGTAATTAAGAGTACTGTAATGAAGTGTAGGTGATTGATAATCCACATATAACGTTTTTTATTAGTTTGAACATTTTTTTTTATTTTTCAAGTTTTTCGACGACACATTTTTTTTTAACAGTTTTAATCAATCAAATTTTATTTTTATAACGCTTCCCGTTATAAAATAGCTTTCCCAACGTGGGGCTGAAATATAATGTGAATTAAGGTTACTTTATACTAACACGAGACAGGAACAAAACAAGAATAATTCGATCACGGAGCCGAACCGCTGACGTTAGTTAAGCAAAATTTCAAAATTAAGTTTATATGTTTCAGCATTTCAACCAGCTATTCGGGAAATTGATCAACTCAAATACTTGAAATGTATTAGTAGAATTTGTTCGCACTTTAGCCTCCAGCCCCGGCTCACGCGCTGCCTTGTTCCGCTCAAGTTTACTTCTTGACTTTATGGCCTTGGATCAGAAGCTGCCCCCTCGGTAAAATCCCCCACGCGGGTACTTCTATGGTACTTTACGTTTTATTCGATTTTGGGGGAACTTGACAGGCTAGTATAAGGTTGTGTAAAAAAATTTAATGTGCAGAAAAAACAATTGTTACTTCTTGTCCAGATGCTTCCAGGTGTTCAACTTTTTTGGCTAACAAACTCGTTCGAGCCACTTAGAAAACGTAGGCGTGTGCCTAATTTTGACCAAATCGGACGTAAAATGTGGCCGTTAGAGTGCGAACACATATATAAACATACAATTTTTAATGACAACCCAAAACGTGTTCTGGGGACCATGATTGATCACTCCCAACCTGAGGTCTCACCATAAGAGTCACTATTACATATTTTCTATGTAAATTCGCAACTAAGCCGAACCTGTCTGACAAACAAATTTATTTGTAAATGTCCTGGCCGAGTGGAAAAAGTTTCATTTAAACAACTGAAAAATAGTTTCTATCAAGTTCCCGTCACATGCTGGTTTAAATCAACCTTTACCCTGTTAGTCATATTAAGTAATGAAAGTACATTACCAAAGCAGCGATTTGTTCAGCAGTTGCATAATCTTCATCAGATGCGACACTATCATATAAAGGTTCATCATCTGAGATGTCTTTTGCAATTCCTTTCACACTTAATCGATCTAAAACAATAACCAAAGTAAGATACAAATAAAGCATTTTCATTTCAATGCTTTCAAAATGTTACTAAGCACAACAGGATGTGAAATTATACTATCAAAACTAAGCGTTATTAGTAAACATTCTAATGAAACAAGTGCCTTCCGTTTCTGTAAATGCAAAACATCAAAATATGTTTTATTAAAAATTTTAGTTCAACAAATATTTACTAAATAAATAAAATGTGAAATTTATAAAAGATGGATTGTTACAGATGTAGGTCTGGTTTTGTTGCATTTTTCGTTTGTTCAAAATAGTTGGGCAAGATTTATCAACTGATTATGCAAATGAAAAACTAACCCTGGGGACCTAGCACTTTTTACAACTTGAACACTTGCACATGGTCTTTTCGACTATACAAGCAAAACCTTGAGCTTTTATATAAAGATTGTCTTGCTTTAGAATAATTAACTTCCACCTTAATATTTCATTCAAATGATTGACATTAAGGCGTTTTGTATTAAAAAAACTACTTTTGTTGGGTATTTTTGTAAGGATTTAGTAGTGTTGAAAAAATTCATTTACAAACATTTTTGATTGTTTCATGATACTTACAAAAAACAACAACAATATTTTATCCAAAATAAATATTTACACAAATAAATCTCATCGAATAAATAATTTGATCACTCAGCTAAAGCACTGACGTGAGTTCAGAGTATTTCCAAAATTAAGTTTAGCCTATATGTTTTGGGAAATTAGTCTACTCACAAAGGCACTATATAGCTGCCTGTGTGTACAAAATATATTAGTATAATTTGTTTGCACTTCAGCCTCCATCGTGGCGGAAAACCTCGAACTTACGTCCTCAGATTATGGACTGGGCTTTGCGAGTTTGCATCTCGACCATGTGGCCTCAGATTATGGGCTACTTCGCTACGACCTCGGATCAGAAGCTGCCGCCACAGTAAAATCCCAAACATGGATTTGAACCGGGTACTTTTAAAGTATTTTTTATCAATTTTGGGGAACCAGACGGGCGTTAAGGTCGTGTAAAAAAAATGTACAGACTAATCTTATTTATTTATTTTTTTAGACAAAACCCCAAAACAATTTCATCCTAGAACGAAAAATCTCAAAATTGCTACTTCCAGTATTACCCCCCCCCCCCTTCAACTACCTTATGAATAGAAGTACATATAATAATTACGAGAGGTTTCATGTCCACATACATAGAATTTTTGTTTCATAACAATTTAAATGACAAAATGCAAACTTTATTGCCGGAGACTTATTTGTGGAATAGCATGCTTCGAACGACTTCGAAAACCAACGTACGACACATACGCGTGTACAAATTTGGTACAAAAAATGCAGCCATTAGAGGGAAACACATATATACACCAAATTTTTAATGACACCCCAAAATGTGTTCTGGAGACCATGGTCGGTGCTCATTGACCACTCACGACCTTAGGTCTCATCATAAGATTAACTGCAATAGCTCATCTTTCTTATGGAAATTCGCTAAAAAAAACTGGCTTAAAAAAGTAATATTTATTTTATTTATTTATTTGATTTATTGCACAAAAAAACATTTCTTACAGAAATAGGCGCATTGTCAATCTTAAAATATAAAACAAATTTCACATTAAAATTATTAAAAACTACTCTTTTTTTTAAAGCGGACATGCAAAATATTCATCTACATTATAATAAGCTTTGTTTACAATCTCTGTTCTTATTTCACCCTTAAACTGCATTTCATTTAAATATTTGTACCTATTTGGTAATACATTGTACAGTTTTAGACCCATGTAATGTGGGGTATTTTCAAACAATTTCAAACGATGGGATGGAAATCTGTAATTTTCTTTGTTTCTGGTGCAGTAATTATGTTTAAAGCAATTTTCATCCAACATTTTTCTGTTTGAGTGGACCCAGACTAAAACTTCATATATATACAGTCCAGATAAAGTAAACATTTTTAAATTTTTAAAAACTGGCCTACAACTAGTTCTTTGACGCAGATTAGTCATCGTCCGTAAAAAATTTTTTTGGAGCAAATTATACCGTTTGCATATATATATATATATTATTTTAATTATGGTAATATATACCGTGTACCAGTAAAAGTAACAATTTTAATGAAAGGTTGGTTTTCTGAGAACTACTACTTTATAACACCATGGTAATACTAAGAAGTAACGACAAATTATCAACTGCAAATCAAAAGTCTTTAGAGACAAATAGCCTATAGCATAATAATTAAAAGAACAACAAACAAAATGGGGTGACAACAAGTTAAGAGTTATAGTCACAATGACTAGAAAATAACATTGGTTAAAAATTGCATATTAGTGTAAAACCCTGAAATCCCTGATTAAATTAAACAGCTTTACAGTTGGATAAAGTACATAACCTTTGGATATAATCTTTGCCCTGTAGCAAATACTTATTTGACAGAGATTTTTAAGCCAATGATAAAATTGTAATTTTTCAGAGTTACAAAATTTCTTCAATTCAGAAAAAAAAACATCCAAACTGAGTTTAGTTGAGTTTATTGCCTTTCCTTGTCTTGCTTCTTGTTTTTCTGACTTTGGCATCAACGATCATTTCTCGATTATTGACACCATTATTAAAACATTTTGAACTATCCGTAAAAAGTTAACATAATTTTAAAAATGTATTACAACACTTACCAAGAGGAGATTGTCTTCGTTTTGCATCGGTCAGTATGTCAATAACAAGAGAGGCAAACTCTCTAGGACTGAACCTCGCTAACTTCTGCCGTCCTTGGTTCCTCATGGCCGAAAGATCTGGGTTTACGGGTAAGAAAGGGACAGAACAATGTTCCATGGATGATGGGGTGCTTAACCAAACTAAAAACAAAAGAGATTTATTATTTTAAAGTTAAAAACTTGACTTATTTCAGTACATTCCTTAATGTAAGAAAGAGCCTTTACGAAATAATGCCACATGATCATGTTGCCTGTAGTTAACTATTTCGACTCCCCATTAATTTGTGATCATGCTTTAGTTTGTTTTTAACAAATAACTGCAAGAATATTAAAATACAGTCAAATTTAACAACACATTTACAGAGCTGCCAACTTTTTATTAAAGCCATCAGTAATGAAATACAATACAACCTCGTTAAGTCGGCCCCTTTTAAGTCGGATCTCCGGGTAACCCGAACCGGTTGCAATAAATAAAAATATGCATTTTGGTAGAGTTATTGCTTTATACGAGTGCATAATCGTAGCGTACTGCACGGTGATCGTTTTTCCGCCGAGTTCGCGCAACCGAGTTTGTTTGCCTTGCGACACGTAAACGTCACTCGAAGCTGACGCAACAGAAACTTACAAGCTTTTCCCCAAAAAGTAGACATACCTATACAGTCCACAGATGTGATTTTTGTTTTATTGTGACAAGTAAATATTTTTAAAGTGTTTTTCTCCATAATAAAGGAAAATATTGTAATTATACAGTGTATTTTCTTTTTTTGATGTTTTATGTTCTTTCTCCGGCTAACACAGATTTTCGTTATGTCGGATCGGCCACGGTCCCGACTGGTCCGACTTAACGAGGTTGTACTGTACGGGAAAACATAATGGAGGTAATAAAATGGCTCATACTATAAAATATGTGCATTATTACAACCAAACATTAAAAAATGAGATAATATAATATGTAGTTTAAGGTTATTCATACCTGTTAGGACTTTTATGTTATTGCTGCTTATTTAGGCTACCTATATATAAATTTAAAACATTTATTTAAAAACATTTTTACTTCGTAAATCAAAAAATAACAAAAAATCAAAATAGAGTTAAGTTATGTACCAATTTATTATTTGGTACTATAGTCCTAGGTGGGCTACATCAATTAGAAGAGAAGGTCCAGGTGTTGATGATGTTGCTAGTTTTGCTTTTTGAAGAGTTTCTTTCGAAAACTTATTTTTATAGCATAGAAGTTCAATACTTGAGTTTTTACTTTTTGAACTAAAAGGGCATTAAGTGTTTCAATACCAAGAGAAGTTTTTTTTCTTTCTTATAATACTAGAGATTCTTTCTGTTGGAGCATTAGAGTGTGTGGCACTAATAAGACAGTGACTCCTTTCAATTTACTCATCATAGTATTAGCATTATCACAACTTTGTCCTCACAGATATTGAAAACATTCTAAAAGCCAATGGGAAACAATGTCAAGATTTCCCAATCCATCCAATCATCTCTTGTTACGCCAATACCAAACGTTGGTTCAAAAAGCAGCGAACATTTGTTACCAGCCAGTTTATGTGTTTTAAGTGTATAAGTGTACCACGTATAATGTATAATTTTGTATTATTGTTTTAATCAATTTTAATTAAATTATTCTCTTGAACAACAATATGAGACAGATAATAAGACGACACCTCAGAATGACTGAAGAACTTCTTATCAACAACAGTGTCTAGGATCTGACGATGATGGTATAACCGTTGAAACTAGTTATCCACATGCATAAATACATTGGATTGTTCGAATTAAGGTATTTATAATCCTTATATATACATGAAGTAAACAAAACTTCTGTATCTATAACTAAGTTATTGTCGGATCGGGAAAAAAAGGAGTCAGCTGTTTTGAGTTGGATATTCCTTTATTATTATTTTCATAAAGTTTTTAAATATAATGTGCCGCCTACAATCATCACTGCCACTATGGGATACACTAAAGTCACAATTATACACTGAACAAAACACATTGTTGACAGAAGAAGACTACCCAATTAAACTATTTTTTTTAAATGTCCTGTAATTTTGCACTTTTTTTTTGTTCTGCTACATAATACTATTTTTAGCTTCACTTTCCCTACGATTAACAGATCGCTTCATATCAATTTTTTTTAGTTTAGTTTGTTCAAAAATTTGTATTTACAATACACCGACTTTATTAACGCACCAACTAAATAGCGTATACAACTAACACTATTTACACAATGCCGCACTACTGTATTGTAGTGATGCTGTACAAATGCAAGCGAAATGGAACAGCTTACGTTATTTGTTACCATGGTAACCTTGATCCTTGCACACCACTCTAGTTCCCACATAAGTTGACAAGTAACACAGAACACTAAAAACACTTTTCTTACGTCTAAACCTGCAACAACTTCCCACTTTACCCAAACTCGATCTATTATTTTAAAATATGGCTAAAGGCTAAAATTTTGATTACATAATTTAACTACTGTTAAAATATTCTTTGAAGAAAACAGTAATTTATTTTACATTTCCGTAACGCCGTAGTTTTTTTTAGAAAACCTTAACCCTTTCCCCTGCTTTCTGGAGTAACCCGTACTACTTAATTTTTTTCTCTCTCCCGCTTTTCCGTAGTAACCCGTAGTAGTACTTTAAATGCGTATAACTTCGCCATCTGTTGGAATATTTTAAAACTAACTTCAGAAACGTGTTCAGAGAACATTTTACAGTATGTTGTATAAAAATTTTGTAATACCTATAAGCTGTTTAGGATTTTAGATCTGTGTTTGGAATCAGCTGTAACACAACTTTTTTCAACAAAGAGTCACTGATTTAAATTACGATTCTAGTTATAGTTACAGTTCAGGTGCGAGTGATTTTGAAGTGAAACTGGATAGCTCAGAGGAAGGAGAAATAGGCCAAGGTGTTGTTTCTCAACTGGTTAAAAGGTTATGTTTACCTAAAAGACGTAGTAATAAGCATAATACTAATATTTCAGTAAAATGGTCCGATAGATTAAATTTCACAGAGCCAGAACCTTTTAACTCTCAAAGTGGCAGACTGCAGTCTCTCGGGCGCAAATGCAACCCACTCGAACCTTAGCGAGAATTTGCATAATCGGTAATTTAATCCACTTAGAATCATCCAATCGTAATAAAACTGGCACCATTGGAAAGGAAATGAATTAAACTTTAATTTTGGTATTTACAACTTTTTCGTAAAACGTATATTTACATCCGTAATCATCGTTTTAAAATATGCATATCTTGTTACAGCTATTTCCGCGGGTGAATCTGCATACAATTGTACTGTTATTTCCCACTTCTTCAACGTTGAAATACCCCTACCATAGATCATGAATAATAAATAGATCTTGCATCAATACGGGGACTGTGTGCCTAAAAAAAGGTTGTCGCGAAAATAGTACATGATCGCGCCGCGAGGTAGCGCTAGGGAGAAAGCATTGGTAGCATTGGTGTTTCAAACAGCTTCCTTCGTTTCCCCAATAGATAGCGCCAAAAAAGTCAAATTTCCAGTGGAACAAAATATTGCATTGGATCGGAGTTCTATTAGGTTATCCAAATACAATGCCCCTACTGAAGTATTTATATCGAGATTATAAAGCTAACATTGGACTCTTCAAGATTTTATGTTTCTAATGGTGCCTTCCAATCAGATGTCACTATTTTACAGGATTAATACAAAAGATGTCTGTAAACCCTTGCGATTGGACAGTTTTTCAACCAATGAAACAGCCCATTTGTCATCAGAGATAACGCCTACAATTCCATATGTTTTTACAGATTTCTTGATACCATTTTGTAGAGAATCGTTCGATCTTTTTAACGGTGGGAAGTTAACTAGAAATAACCAGTTTTTTTGTTTGTCTAGACAGCAGTGGAAGTACATAATTAGGACAGTGTGGCGAGACCGCCCGGAATTTGTCGTTCCCACGGTATTCAAAGCACCCTTCTTGTAAGACGGCAAAATGTCATTTGATTCATGTCATTTTGTTATTCAAATAAAGATAACTCAAACACTTTTGTGAACTAAGGAAAAACTATTATACCGTTCTTTTTTTTTTTTATTTATTCTCTACATTTTGTTATAATAATATTTCATTTTTGGGCAAAGCATATATTAGTAAATTACTTTTCAATCTAAGCCTAGGTTTGGTAGCAGTCGTGTACTTGGAACATAAAAACAGTTTTTTTGAAAATAAGAAATTTGAAATACAGTTCTATTTAGAAATAAATTACAAAACTTTTTTACGCTTACGAAAAAAATAAAAAAAAATGTTTACTACTTGTTATGTAGGCCTAAAGTTTAACTTTTTCCTTTCGTTACTGAACATTTTTTGTTTCTTGAGCTAATAGCTTTTACAATTTCAAAAGAAACAAATTTTTAGTGGCATATTCAAATTTTTTGAAGTTTCTTCTACAAAAAAGCTATTGAACACTTTCGGATTTTTGTTCATTTACTATTTTTGGCGAATTTTTAAAAATATGCTTGCAAAACGCTATAAACGGGCTGGTCAATTTTAGTTATAACGATGCCATTTCTAGGGTTAATAATTACTATAGTGAATCCATATTATTTAGTACGTTAACTGAATATAAGTAACAAGTTTGGCCATTTAGGAGGTCTGGTATGAGGCACTTTGTGCCCTTTACGAATGCGAGGGAAAGGGTTAATGATTAAGGACAATCAGTAAGAGTTGGCAGGAATGCATTTAGTTTTAAGAACTGAAGAAACCCAGTCCTTAGTATTTTGTAATAGAAAAACTCTATTAATAATTCACTTACTAGTTTCTGTTTCTCTTCGATCCACCTCATCATAGACGTCCATTGCTAAATCTTCAAATAACGAGTTGCTCAGCTGAAATAAAACCAGCAAATTAGTCTTCGAAATAATAATTATTAAAGTTACTTTTTTAATAAAATTTTTCATTCCAAAGATGTACTATATCTCTAACGTATTAGATTTATTGTTTTTGAGAATTTTATTTAGATACTATTTTGTTTAAACATACGTATTTCGAAATATAGAAGAGATTTGTAAATAAATATGGGCAGAGTGTCGCCGATGTAATAATTTATTTGTGGAACCTAATATTTGGAAACATGGAACATAAACATTAATTTAAATAAATCAAAAATAATGATCAAAGAAAAGGAGGTAGGTTGGGGGCAAAGTATAAGTGGTTTTATAAAGGATGTGAAATTGAATGTGTCAATAATTATAAGTGTTAGGAGTAACTTTGACGCCGACATTCTATTTACAGACACACCTCTTTCAAAAATTTACAGCTGCTAAAGCCACAATTTGCTACGCTTGGAGTAGCTTAATGGTGAACAAGTATTATTTTGAAAGACAAATGGTAGTGCTTTAACGTGGTACAAAGATCAATAATTTGTTACGCAGCTCAAGTATAGACAATATGAACATGTGGAGCAGCTTTTAAAATTCTTTGTCAATCGTCTTTTTCAATTACCCGAAAATACATCCAATTATTTTTTTGTATTTGGCATTAAATTTGAAAAGGTTATTTTGTTTCATGTTAAACCTACAAATATTTCACATAAAATATATTTCAAAAGTATTAAAATTGTCTTGCGATAGGCTACTAATTGTTTTATACGTACGCTAATTTGTTTTGGTATAAAGAATGGAAAATAATGGTAAATAGATATTGAATCTTTTACTCAGGGACTGAATGGAGCAAAAGGATGGAAATTTTTCCATTAATATCATTAATAGAAGCGATAAGTAGCAGAAATAAACAACTTATACTTCAGGCTCGTAGCACCCCTACGTTTCATACTATTTATAAATCTTTTAATTTAAATAACCTCTCGTATCTAGATAAGGATGTTTAGATAATACGGAATGTAATCAGATGAAGAGCAGAGCTACTGTATTTAAACTGCAGGCCTTGTGTGGAGGGGGAAAATTACAACTGTGCGCTGTGTAAAATTTGAAAACAAAAGAAGATATTTTCCATTTTTTAGCGATTTGTCCAATCTTGAGAACAGTTAGAAAGCAATATTTTGGGAAATTGGAGTTGAGTTCGGAGGAATTTCTTCAACATCTTAATAGGACAAATTGGAAATATATTGCACGGTACTTGCAACAGGCATGGCAATATTGATAGGAATTAATCCGTGAATTCTACAGCTAATGTTGCAAATATTTCTTTATTTTCATGTCTTTACCCCCCCCCCCCCCCCGCAATTATTTGTTAATATTTATATTGTTTTTGGCAATCTTTGATTGATATTTATATTTTTGTTGGTAATCTTTACTTAGTTGTCATAATTAATTAATTTTTAGTTATCATCTCGAAAAGAAAATACTTAGTAAATAGTATTTGTGAGGGTGTGCGTGTCTTTGTATCTAATTTGTATGGGTGTCGTGCTTATGATTACTATATCTTATTATTTTTAAGTACAGTACAACCTCGTTAAGTCGGCCCCCTCTAAGTCGGATCTCCAGGTAACCTAGACTGGTTTGCAATAAATAAAAATGTGCATTTTGGTAGCACTATTATTGCTTTGTACAAACGCATAATCGTAGCGTACTGCACGGTGATCGTGTTTCCGCCGAGTCGCGCAACCGAGTTTCTTTGCCGTGTGGCACGTAAACATTACTCGAAGCTAACGCAACAGAGACTTACAAGCTTTTCCCCATAGACATACATAGTCCACATATGTGTTTTTTGTTTTATTGTGACGAGTAAATATTTTTAAAGTGTGTTTCTCTGTAATAAAGAAAATATTGTAAGTATACAGGTTATTTTAATTGTTTGAATACGGTTGTTGTTTACTGCTCCGCGGTTCCAGCTGCTCCGACTTAATGAGGTTGTACTGTAATGTATTGTTATCGTTATGCTAAAATATGTTACAAATAAATCCCATATAGCTACGGATGTTACAGTGAGAAGATCTATAGTCCACCAATAGACAGACGGTAAAAAAACCATTGTCTCAACCATACTTTATCAAAAAGAATTGTAACCTTCTCATTATTAAACCATTATTATATTATATTATTATTTAGTTGTAAATAATCAGTAAGAATAGGAGAGTAGCCTAAATCAGTAGTAGAAAATATTTTCAAACAGGTAAATTTAGGTCAAATAGCAATAGAACCCTATCCT